>PVIR01001834.1:0-113507 GCA_004026965.1 Petromus typicus | reverse complement strand
TGTAGTCCAGACAAGACTCACTGTGATCCTTCTGCTTCAGTCCCTCCTGTGCTGGGATTATGACATGTACTACCACACCTGGCCCCAGTGCTATTTAAAATGCAGGAATCTGAGTGGTAAGGGGAGGGAGGAGTATGTCAGTAAATGGAGAGATGATATGATAACAGAACAAACTGGAAACCTGCAGAGTTCTCACATATACAACAGCTGCACGGAAGACTTGTAAGGTCTTATTTTCTTGGTTTTTGGGAATCCTTTAACTGATCCTGGTATGTCCATCTATGCACATATCATCCATTTAACATTTATTTTAAGAATTACTATAGATTTAGTGACTGATCATGTGAAACTGAAGTTACCTTGCTTGGTAAGACTTCTAGTATCATACACAAGGTTTGAAGAACATTTTATCAAGCAATGAGAATTCTAAGAAATTAACTTTTTGCTACTAAAACTTAGGTGAGAGCAGAGAAATAAGCTGATAATCCTGTCTAAATTCAGAAAATCTTTTGTGTCATTCCTATTTTTAAATAATATATTGATGGGTAAACAGTTTAAGTTAAATGGGAAATTCCCATTTCTAGTCCTTTTCTAACCAGGCTTTTAATAGGGTAGACAAGTTAATAAGATAATATTTTGTACCAATGATGCAGAATGACCAAACCAATAGAAGACTATTCACTGACAAAGAGCACTGGATTTTGATACTAGATTTCTTTGCGTTAGCTTTGGTAATTCCTCTCATCGACTGAGTAGAAGCATGCCACCATGCTGATATGCTACTGACTAATTCACAATGCTACAAAGGCTATTTTGGACTGTAGCTAGCTCTCTTCTGACATTGCTAGTTACTGCTTTTGAGGAAGCAACACATTCTATGTTAAATAAATGGGCTTTTCCACTGTCATATTTTGTCTTTTCCATTTTCACAAACTTGGGAATTTATACTTTTGTGGACTCATAAAGTTGGATGTTGCTCTTCAAAGAATTTCCAATGTTCAATGCAAGTAACTTGGCTGAGCACCTTCAGTGAATCGGTCTGTTGGCAAATTGATCATTTAGGATCTGCAATGAATATATATATCTAGATATATATCAGGATTGTCAATTTCCAGAGTTAAATATAAGAAAATATACCAAACTTTGAAGCGCTGTGGGAAAATAATCTTTTAAAAAATAATTTAGTCTGGGGGCCGGGGATATGGCTCAGTGGTTCCGGCGCCTGTCTTGCAAGCACAAGGACCTGAATTCAATCCCCGGTAACCACATAACAATACTGGGCGTGGAGACTCACCCCAGCAGCAACCAGTACCACATACCACAGTGCCAGGCGTGGTGGCTCACGCCTGTAATCCCAGCACTTGGGAGGCAGAGGCAGGAGGATTGCTGTGATGTGAGTTTGAGGCTGAGCTCAGGGCCAGCCTGAACCACAAAAACCTTAAAAAAAATTTTAGTCTGATAATCAACACTGTGAACATAAAAATCCTGTACCTTTAATAGCAATTACTTCAGTAAGGATTTCAAACTTATAATGTTGACTCTGAGTAGTGACCTGGAAATAACCTTCGGCAGAACTCTCTCCCACTTGCTCTGCTGCCCACTAACCCCATCTCAACAGTTCACTGACAGATGTGACCCCTCAGCAGTTTCCACAGAGACTGAGGCACACACCAGGAGTGTGAGTGCAGAGGAAAGGCTGCAAGCTTCACACCACCTTGTCTTCTAGTTCCTCTGGGGACAGAAAACAGAGTCCAGCTGCCAACATCGAAGGCCTATCATCAACATCAAAGGCCTCTATTAAATCTGGAAGGAACTGTAAAGCCAGTGCATTGGAGAGAAAGGAATATGACTTACACTTAAGGTATTGGAGGAAAGGGATATAATTTCCTCATATAAACACAGTTAAGCCTTGTATTCAAGAGCTTAATATTCACCTTGACTGCTTTCAAGTGACATCAAAGATTCATGACACATGTGAAGTTACCAGACATGGTAACTCGTCTGACTGGCTACCTAATTAGATAGTGAATGATGGCCACAAGTTGAGCTGTCATAATGGGAAGCTCATTTCCTATAGGTGCAATGTCATATAACTGAAGTTCTGTTCCTCGAAGACCTTGAATATCATACGACTAGTAGAGTACTCTAAAAAATAAAACCAGTTTGATTCATAAATTGAAGAGCATAAAACCAAACATGAAAAAAGCTATAGCATATACATTTCTTTGGAGAATTCTTCTGAATGACCAATATTGAGAAAGACTTCTTAATTGGAGTGATGACTGCAGAGGCTGTAGCTTCCTGGTCAATATTCTCAAGGGAAACACAGGTGACAGTGTCTTCTAGTGAAGATCACTGAACTCTTTAAGCATACGACAGACTAAAGGGGCAAAGCCAAGACCAGTCCTGTCTACCAACTGCCCATGTTATGGAGAGTTTTAACCATGTGACGTTTAGCATTAATTCCCTGAGACTACATGTGGATGCACAAATATCCAGATTAGCCTTCAAAAAGCTCCACTATAAACATCATATTCACAGGTGCTGTGACTGTCTATGACAGCCACAGTATTACAAAAACAAGTCTATACTGGCCTCTTTCAGAATACAGTAAGA
The DNA here is from genome assembly GCA_004026965.1 of Petromus typicus. Classification (NCBI taxonomy): domain Eukaryota; kingdom Metazoa; phylum Chordata; class Mammalia; order Rodentia; family Petromuridae; genus Petromus; species Petromus typicus. Next base: position 110,891 of record PVIR01001834.1, on the reverse strand, counting down.
AAGCTTCCAGACTATTTTCTTTCTCATATTCTATAGAAAACTAATATATAAAGGGATTGATTATCTTCCCACCGCACTTCAAAAGGACATGACCAAGGCTACTCCGAAAGCTAACCTCCAGATTATACAAACTGCACTTCCTTTACAGTGTTCATAAGTACGTTGTTATTTACACAGGACGAGCTGTTTGGAAAGTCTATGTGATGTATGCTACAGCAGTAGTTCTGCAAATAGCCCTTGATAGGAAGTAGCAGCATCACCTTGCTTTACTTGTATAAAGACCTCTAGAGTCAGGGAGTAAGTAATTTGTTTTTAGAAGAAGCTCTTCCAGGTGATTGATTCTGTTGTGTGAGAGAGCTGGAGAATCACTGCCACAAAGCATCCACTTGCAGCTGGAGGACACGCCACAGCAGAGGCCAAGGTACATGAGTAGATGATGTGGAGATGGGGATCTAGGTCAGGGTAGAAAACTTTGTTGGGGTAGCCAGTGGCCTTGGTATTTTTTGGCTATCTTCCTTCCTAATCCCATTTCTTCTGGCTAACAAGGCTATCTTTGTAAGTGGAATAAATCAGGAACTACAGAAACTGGTATGTTCTGTTTTAGGACTGGTTCATCTTCCCATAGTCATATGTACACTTCGATACTTAGGTTATCATCAAAAGATCTACAGGAATCTCAAACTTTTCTACCACAATCCCCTCAAGCTATACAGTAAGCACATCCATGGTTAGTATTTACTGTTTGCTTCTTAAGAATCCATTTTCTCTGCTTCAGAAACAAAAATGGCTTGAGAGTGACACTGGCTCGGCTGGTCAAAACCCTCCATTATGGCCTCCAGCACACTGAGTTCCATGTTGACCCAAGCTGGGCTAATCAGCATGAATCTCAGTACTTCTGAGAAGAGTTGTTGGCAAAGACCAGCTTCTTCCTGCTGAGTCTGGGCACTTCTGAGGCGGAATCAGTGGCATCTACCTCTGCTGGATTTCTGGGCTTCTTAGAACGTAGAGTGGAGCAGGAGAACTAGCAATATTCTTAACACCCTGAATACCAGAGTAATGAAGCTAGAATTATCCTTCAACTGTTCTGCCAATATTTTTTCCTATTCATTCTATTTTCAACTGGTATTTTGATTACTTGAAAAGATTAGAAGTGACACACTGTCCTTTTTCTTTCCTTCTTCCTCTATCACCTCACTGACACTTTTGAATAAGAAACTGCTTCTCATTTCTTCTCATTTATGTGTTTCTGTCTGCCTAATTTTTAACATTTCTTTTCAAATATTTTTTTCCTCCAAAAGCATTATAGCAAATCCGTGAGATCTGGCATTTTTCTCAAGATAACTTCTCAATTCTAGTAAAACTAGTTATTTTTTCCCAAACATAGCACAAGTACTCTTAACACTCATGAGCTAATTTTCTCATTCCTCTCTACTTTCCAAATTCTTTTTTATTAATCCCTACCTCAAGTTCTGTCTTTTTCAGAAGGCTTCACCTATTCCAGGAATATTCTGAGTTCTATAATGGGGGGGGGGATTTATCATTCACCTCTTACATATATACCTGTACATTATCTCCCTGATAAAACCAACTGACTGGAGGGGAGTCAAGACTCAATTCTAGAAGAGACTAGAATAGCAAAAGCAATGCTTGGCAATAGCAGGAAAGCAGGGGGCATAGCAATACATGACTTTAGGTCATACTACAAAGCAACAGTGATAAAAATGGCATGGTAGGGGAACACAAACAGATCTGTGGATCAAGGGAACAGAACCGAGGACACAGAAACTTTCCCAGAAACATTCAGCCATTTTGATCTTCAACATAGGGGCCCAAAGATATGTTCAAGGAAAGACAGCCTACTCAACAGGTGGAGCTGAGAAATTTGGTCATCTGTGTGAGACTGGACCCTCTTCTCTCACCGTACATACTCAATTAAAATAAAAATGGATGAAAGATCTAAACATTTAAACAGAAACATTAAACCCACTAGAAGATAAAATGAGTAAAACACTTGACATAAGTGCAGGAAAGGATTTTCTACACAGAATCTCAAAGGTACAAGAAATAACAACAAGAATCAGCCAATGGAATTATATCAGAATAAAAATCATCTGTACAGCAAAAGAACCAATCAGTAGAGTGAAGAGACAATTCACAGAATGAGAAAAAATATTTTCCCAGTTACTCTTCAGCCAGATGGCTAATACCTAGAATATACAAAGACCTCAAAACAATTAAGCCACCTCTAATGAAAGACTGAGGCAAGAAATGGGTAAGAAAAGTGAAGAGTCACTTCACAGGAGGAGAAATACAAATGGTTAACAAATATATGAAAAAATGTTCAACATCTCCGACCATTAGAGAAATGTAAACTAGAACATTAAGATTCCATCTCACCCCAGAAAGAATGGTAATTTTTGAGAAAACAAGCAATAACAAAATACTGGTGAGGCTGTGCTGAAAAAGGAACCCTTCTGTTTCATTGCTGGTGGGAATGTAAACTAGTACAACTGTTACAGAAATCCATCTGGAGATTTTTCAAAGAACTGATATTAAAAATTCTGCATGACCCAGCTATCTTCCTGCTAGGTATCTTCCCTGAAGAGCTTACGTCATCATGCTACAGTAATACATGGATACCAACGTTTATAACAGCATAACTCATAATACTTAAATTCTGGAAACAGCCTGTGTACCCCTCAGCAGATGACTGGATAAAGCAAATGTAGTATCGATATGTAATGGAATACTTCTTTGCTACAAAGAATGACCAATTTGAGACCTTTGTAGGAAAATGGATGCATCTGGAACATACAGTGCTGAATGAAATAAACCATGAACTTGAACATCATGTTGTAACTCCCATTTCCATGAGGCAAAATACAAACAAAGAAGACAATAAAGGCTGGAGAGAAGGGGACAAGGAGATGAATCTTTTGCAATAGGGAAGTGGTCCAAGGGAAGAAGTACCAGGGGTGAGGAACAGAAGAAAGGAAATGAGTAGAATTAAGAGATGCTATGTATAGGAACCTAATGACTTCTGCTAATGTAAACATTATATGCCATAGCACAAGCTAAGATTAATAACATCAACAGGAATGAAAAGTAGAATAAAGAATCAGAGGAGGAAAGAGAATGGAAGGCGAGTTTTTTTTTTTTTTAAGAAAAGAGCTGTGGTATGTAACCACTTTCCAAGATGACTGTAAACTGCGTAAACTGCAAACATGTATAAATAAAATTAAAAAAGAATCGGTTCTAACATCCTTATGATCTAATAAACCCACTAACTTGATATACACTTGGATAAATCGCTGCTAAACATTTTTAAACTGCTGAGTATCATTTTTTAGTAATTTAATTGTAAAGTAACTTGGATCTTACCTTTAAATCAAGATGAACTACATCATGAGTGTGTAAAAAGTGGACACCTTCTAGAATCTGTCTCATGAGCCTCTGAACGTCTTTTTCTTTAAAGGCTTCTTCACGGTCTGCAACACACTGGTCAAAGATTTCGCCTCCAGCAGCACTAACAAGTTAAAGCAGAATACAAATCATTCAGAGGAAATGGTGAGCTTGCACCACAAAAAATAAAGAGGAAATCAGCTGCAGCCTGGTACCGCGATGGTGTTAATTTCAGTCTGATGACCTGAAGCAAAGTGCAGCAGGCACAGAACCAGCTCAGTCCCCACTAACTGGAGACCGACGTGCTGCGGGTGTGCAAAGTCTCTGCACACACAGGCCGCCATCTGCTGCAACACTTCCAACTGAATCCCTCAGTTCACACAACTCAATTCCTCAGCTCTGTGAGGCTGAGGCAGGAGGATGACCACAAATTCAAGGCAAGGCTGGGCTACACAGTGAATTCAAGACTTGAGGAATTCAGGAACTTTACTTTGGCTGAAAAAGTTTCTTAATCATAATTTACTATCATTTGACTTCCTTACAAACTTACTATGATCAACAGTAAAATTTAGGAGTGGGGAGAGAAGGGAAGGAACATAAATGGAAGATATGTTACATACATGTACCAACTCCCTGTGATAAATGTAATCCTTATGTACTGGAAACATGTACTAATAAAGCAACAATAAAAATATAAAATGATAAAAATAAAATGTCCAAATGTAAAATTTAAACTCTAAGAAAATTAAGAGAACTCATTTATTATATAAAACAATGAACTCATCAATCATGAAGATAAAAAATAAGGATTAATAAATCAATTTACATAAATAAAAGATTTAATTAAAATTTAAGAGCAACTTATTATTAGTCCTCTCCATTGTGATGTTCACCCATTCGAGTTCTTATTTATGTAGTAGGTGAGGTATTTGGGATTAAACAGAATCCAGAGCCTCACATTGAGCTAGGTCCCCAGCTGTCCCCCTTCCCCTTTTTGAGACAAGGGCTTACTACACTGCTAAGCTGACCAGACTGGGCTCAGATCTGCAACCCTCCTGCCTCAGACTCAGCCTTCCAGATGGTGTGCATCTCCATATCTTCTTTTTTTTTCTTTTCCTTTTTCTGGAGACAAGATCTTAGTATGTAGTCCAGGCTGGCTTGGAACTCATGAAGATCCCCCTGCTTCTCAAGTGCGGCAGATTGTTTTAACAAAGGGTTTTGCATTTCTGTTCTCTCACAAACTGAAGTTCACATGAGCACAAAATATACTGCCAGCAACAAATGTTGTTGAGGCTGTGGAGAAGAAGGAACCTTTCTCCACTGTTGGTGGGAATGTAGACTTGTACAACCCCTGTGGAGATCAGTTTGGAGATTACTCAAGAAACTACAATTGGAGTTGTCATTTGACCCTACTATTCCTCTGCTAGGTATATACACAAAAGAATTAAACGATTCATATCACAGCAACACATGTGCAACCATGTTTATAGCAGCTCAGTTTGTGATAGATAAATCTTGGAAACAACCACAATGTTCATCAACTGGAGACTGGGGTAACTATAAAAAAGTTGTGGTTCTTCTACAGAATGGAGTATTACTCTGCCATAAAAATGATAAGGTTGAATCATTTATACTTAAATGGATGCACCTTGAGGACATCCTCATAAGTGAAATAAATAGGTCACAGATATGTAAGTATCATATCTTTTCTCTTGTATGAGAAAATGAAGATGTAAATGAGAACTAGAATATATGTTATATATTGTGAAATAGAAAATACTCAAAATGAAATGGGGTGAAGTGGTAAATAACAAGGGGAAAAATAATGAAATTATAATAAAAAAGAAAGGAAACAAAGCTTATGTATAAGGGAGCGGGGGTGGTAGGGTGGGTAGGGGTATGGGAAAAAAATGAGAATTAAGTTGTGTCACATACTGGTACAAATTCTCAATAGTGAGTGCAATCATGAGGTATTATGTAATGTACCAATAAAGATTTCAATTTCAAAAATATATATATATATATATATTGCTAACCTCAGTTTTCTGAAAAATTTATTTCAAACGCACACTACTCTTAGAAGCTTTGAAAGCTACTTGTGTGGTTGTTAAGAATGAACTCCTTTCAGTACAATGTACACCTGTGGCACGTTTAATGTGAGCTTTAGCCACTACCTGAACTAACTGTGGGACTATGAGAAGAAGGAAGCAAACAAAGTGAGCTCTTGGGTCCCTGGTCTCCTACCTGGAGGAACTTACAGGTAGTGGTACAGGGCAGGGAAGAATCCAAGCAGGAGAGGTGGCCTGGCTATGCTGAGAAGACACTGGAAATCTGAGGTTAGGGTAGCTGGAATTTGCAAGCAGATGTCAGAGAGAAGGGAGTTTCACAGAGAAAGACTTCCAGAAGCTAGAGTCTAGAAGAACATTTATAATATGCACACACAATGCAAAATTCTGCAAGGTCAGGCAAGAATTTCAAGAAATTATAAACTGAGTAATTCCCAGTATTCAGAGAGGACAAGGCAAAACTTGAATTTTGTCCATTTGGAGTAGAAAACCACAGGAAACACTCAAGACAGTAAACAGCCTCACTCCCCAAGGCCATCTACAGAATTAAAGTTAAACTAGACTTAGACCAGCCTTAACCAAGCTGATCCCTAGGTAAATTAACTGCCTGCCAAAACAAATTTCACCATTCTTTAAGGAGATAAAACATACTCCATATTGTAACATTCTACATGTACGTCATTCTATCCACCATTTCTAGCCATCTGAGAATGCAACACAATACAATCTATAACAGGAAAAACAATAAAAACCCGGATATGACATAGATGATGTAAGTGGCAGTGATCTTAAAGAGGTATCATAAAGATGTTCAAGGATTGAAAATAAAACACAACAAAGAAGAGGGAAGGTATGAAAAGTAGCAACTGGCCAGGCGTATGCCTGTAATGTGCCTGTAATCCCAGTAGTCTGTGAGGCTAAGGCAAGAGATGGCCATGACTTCAAAGACAGCCTGGGCTACATACTGAATTTAAGACCAGCCTGAACTACTTCTCAAAATCCTGTACAGAATCTCATACCCCCCCCCCCAAAAAAAGAAAAGAAATACCAAGTGGAATTTCTAGAGATAAAGAAATATGTAACTAAAATAAAAAATTCACTTATCTTCACGTTGACTAGATATTGAGAAACAGTAAATCTTAAGATAGAACAATACAAACCATCTAATGTGAAATACAGAGAGAAGGAAAAGACTGAACAAAAATCAACATCCCCCAGGAACATGTGGGACAATAACAAGCAGCTTAACACACAGTAACTAAAGAGAGAGAAGAGGAAGGCAGAGGCAAAAAAACAATTAGATAACCAAGTATTTCCCAGATCTAATAAAAATCCAATAAAAACCATAAACACAAAGACCTATGTAACTCAGTGAACCCTAAGTGGGATAAACTCAACACTGGGAACACTATGTTTCAATTCCTGAAAGCCAGGGATAAAGAGAAGATCTGTAAACAGCCATGTTCATAAGGATACAGGGTAAGACTGTCACATACAGATAGTTCATTAAATAGCGCAGGGAAGTAGACAGTGGAGTCACAGTTTTCAGCGCTGGGGAAAAGTGTGCCTAGAATGCAGCTTGTGGGGCTGGTAGGAAATAGTAGAAAGGAAGTTAGACAAGTCCACAGAGGAGGGATGAAAACCTGATGAGGTGACAATGGGCAATTCTAAACTTGAATGCCCGTTTGGCCCAGAAGTACTCCCTAAACATCAGGCAGACAAGAATAACGCAAGACTCGGCGAGGAGCAGAAGCTGGGGATACACACTTCAAGATGCCATCCTGGCTCTGCTACTCGTAGTGTGACCTCAGACTTTTCATTGCTTTAAGATTTTTCCTAATATATAAAAATCTTACAGAAAGCAGTGGAGTGGTAGAGCACTTGCTTGGCATGCATGAGGCCCTAGACCGAATCCCCCATACAACGAAAAAACAAAATTCTTGCCTGAAAATGTACAAATCATATGTAGTCATATATATACTAATTTATAAACCATGTGTACAAAGTGAACTTAGCAAAGTGCCCAGCACATGGTCCATGTTTAGCACGTTACAGCTATGATACTCTGTGTTCACATAGCACATAATAAGAATTTATGGGGCTGGGGATTTAGCTCAGTGGTTCCAGGGCCTGCCTTGCAAGTGAAGTGCAAGGGCCTGGCTTCGATCCCCAGTAACCACATACACTGTCGGCCATGTGACTCATGCTCACCAGCAATCAGCACCACATACCACAGTGTTGGGCGTGGTGGCTCACACCTGTAGTCCCAGCACTTCAGAGGCAGAGACGGAAGGATTGCTGTGATTTTGTGGCTGAGCTCAGGGCCAGCCTGAAATACAAAGTGAGACCCTGTCTCAAAAAAAAAAAAAAGAGAGAATTTCTGACAAAACACTAATATTGTGGCCATCATTTACATTTAATCTCCTCACTAGAGTTTTAACTCCTGGAGGGAAGGGGCTAAATTATTCTTACTTTATATTAGCAACCCTTATCAGTATTCAGTGCACACAGCAGGTGCTTCAGTAATGCTTGACACAGTGATCACAACTTGCCTGTTTCCATAGCAACAATTTACTGACGTGGCTGAAAATCGTGATATCTTAGTATCCAGAATACATCTCTAAGACTTCCTTTGCAAATTAAAACACAAATATTTTGGTCAAATCACACTTAACACATTCTAAAAACCTGATCACTGGAGCAAAAGAAGCAGTCCAAGGTTTCTGGGTAAGGAACACTATCAGTACAAAGGGAAGTCCCACAGTGGAAGCTAAGGGGATCAGCTAAGCAACTACTGGAGACGTTCATATGGGAAACTTGGTAATTCATTACCCATGAGGTTAAAAGAGATAAAGAAATCAAGGACAGAATCAAGAACAGGATCTAATGGGGAATAATGGAAAAGGAAACAAAAGAAAAACAAGTACTAGAGGGGAATGAAAAAGTGTACTGACACTCAAGTGATGATCCACAGGGGAACGCAGGTGTACACAGCAGGTAACCAGGACTCAGAAGAGGAGCTTAAGTTGGAAAAACGGGGGGATAACCATCATGCAAATTAAGGTACACACACAAGAAGACTGTCACCCAAAGTAAGTTTATTGAACGCAAATATATAATAACACTAATACTGACAGTTTTGGAGAACACCTCCATTATCCAGAACCAGGTAAAAGCTCTGAGAGGAGAAAAACAAACAACAACAAAACACAGGGCTATAAAAGCCAAGGAAGTAATTTCAAGAAAGAACTGCATCTCGTGTTTAAAGATACTAAGAAGCAGAACAAACATAAAATGAAATTCATTTTGGCAAGCAGGGCTGGTGACCTCATGAAAGTTTTAAGAGAGCAGATGGCATTACACTGAAAAGTGAATGGCGTTATTGCCACATGAACAGATGAACGGATCAATGAAGTAGAACAGAACTGATTGGAAGGCAAGGAAGCTATAAATTCAGACTATTCTTTCAGTACAGCAATAAAGAGCAACACAGCAAAGACAGTTTAAGGAGAGTCAAAGCTGAGGAGCAGGAATTTTAGAAGAGACCAAAATAAGAGAAGACAGAGGGAAAGGAGCCATCCAACAAGAAGAGACTGAAGGTTTAAAAGAGGTTATGTAACTGATTAAACAACACGCATAGGTCTCAGAAAAGGAAGAATAAAAATTAAAGAACACAGACACAGTTTTCCCCCTTGGAAGTACATAGTTAAATCTCTTCCATCAAACAGATGGAAGGGCATAAGGCAGTAAAGACAAAAGGTTATCATCCTGGGTAAACATATCCACCGGAATATGCTGACAGTACAAGTGTGCTGATAATGACTTCCTCAGTCAGAAGGCTTTGGAGAGATGCTAAGGGAATCTGTGACTGATGGCCTCATTTTCTCCACGAAAAAAAGAATAAGCCAGGTATCTAATAAAAGGTGGGAAGTAGGTGACACTGTAAGTGAAGTAAAGGTATTTATGGGGAACACATGAAAATGATTTGGAAAAATCCTTCCCAGAGAACCAGGCCATTCACATTCTCATGCAGAAGTTAAGTAAATATCAAATTCAACCAAAGAAAGATAATACTTACTATTCCAGAACCAAGATCATTTCTGATGGAGTCTCATATACTTCATGTAAATTAATGACCCAAGGATTGTCCTGTGCTAGTTCAAGTACAGCAATCTCATGAATTATCTCCATCCGACAATCGTGGCCTTTTCTTCTTTTTCTCATGAACTTTGCTGCAAACTCTTTTCCAGAATCTTTTTTTATACATTTCCTCACCACTGCAAATTTTCCCCTAGAATTAAACAAAAACTTCACTGTTAAAGCTGATAACTTCCAGAGATGGTAAATTTCAATAAAAATTTCTAAATATGTCAGTGGTTATTTAAAGTTAGACCATTAATCACAAAAAATAACGGCAGCATTTGAGAATTTATGATAGGCTACACATGTATTGATTTATAGATTTATTTTTTATTAAACAAAAGAACTTATAAAATTACAAAATCAGTTTTCTGAATAAGTAGATACAGCAGTCTGAATGTGTCTGCCTAAATTCATGTATCAGGATCAACAGTTGAGAAATGGGCCCACGACGAGGTGACTGGGTCCTAAGCGAGCAGGGATGATAAAGGGATGAGTGTGGCACATTCCACACCCGACCCCCACCCTCACTGCCTGACCATGGGGTGACACAGCTTTGCCAGACATGGACCCTTAATCTTGGACTTCCCGGCCTCCAGAGCCATGAGCCAAACACATGCTGCTCGTTCTAACCACTCTGTGTCAACAGCACACAAGGGATTAAGACCACAACCAAATAACACAGCTAGTGTTTTCCGCAGTTTCATTAAAGTAACTTGATTTTTTCATACATACAGAAAAATAATTTAAATCTTTAAAAAACCATTTAAATGTTTTTCAGAAACTGGTCACTAGATTCCCTAATATGGTAAATTTCATTGTCATCAGCTGATTTTAAGAAAACTATCACCTTGCCATATGACAAAAATGAGGATCCCACTCAACTGTCAGTCTAATGACAATATCAGTGGGAAATGTGTCATCTCCCTATAGAAAAAGATACAAGGATTATCTAGACACATTACAAATTGGCACTAATGTTAATAAGCAAGTCAAATACAGGATCCAGTACAATACTGATTAAGGGCATGATCTCAGGAATTAGTCTGGGCCTGAATCCTGCAAGTAGGATATGACACATAACCTTAGGCAATTTATTTAACCTTTTAAACTTCAATTTTTTCTTATCTGTACAAAGATGACAGGAATAACATCTATGTCAGAGTTCTGAGAATTAAAATACACTCAATCCTCAATACTCAGGCAAGATGCTTCCAGGACACCTAGAAGTACCAACATCTGAGGATACTCTAGTCTCTCATAGTGAGTGGTATAGTATTTACACATAATCTGCACAATCCTGTACACCTGAAGTCATCTCCAGATTACTTACAATACCTAATGCAATGTAAATATTATATGTGAGTAAACAGTTGTAACCATGTGTTGTTCTAGAATAATGACAAGGAAGTCTGCACATGTCCAGTACATACACATTTTTGTCTTTCTGGCCCACAGATACTTTCTGGCCCACAGTTGGTTGCGTTTATAAAAATACTGTATACATAACACAGGCCAGTTATTTAGCATGGTATCTGCCACAGATTAAATGTGTTTCACTCGTATTCTTACATTGGAAAGCAACTTAAAAATCATGATATTTTAGCCTTATGCCAACTGACAATGGTATCTTTCAATTTATGAGGTACAGTGATGTATCCCATGTATTATTTAATAAAGTTTTCATCATAAGCCAAACACTGACTTCACAGCTAAGTAGAGGCTGTGTTCTCCATGGAGTGATTGAGAACAAACACCACTCTGCCTTCCACTTGACCATCTATGAGCCGTCAAATACACAGAACACACTCTGCCAACTGTCAACCGCTCTTCTCTTCTGAATTTGCCACCATTTCTCATGTCCACAGGCTATTGTGACTCCCTCACTATTCTGGCCTATTAGAAAATATGCCAACCAAAATCTAAAGCAACTACAGCAGATACATGATCAAAGCACTACATGGATTATTATTTTGTAGTTCTTAGCAAAATATAATTTAGCATTGCTAGCTAAAAAATTGACAGGTTTTTTTGTTTGTGTACTGGTTTTTGTGGTACCAGGAATTGAACTCAGGCCCTTGTATTTCCAAGGTAGGCATGATATCACTTGAGCTAAATTCCTGACCCAACACGACAGGTTTTTCACATTTCATATTTGAGTCCAAAATACATATCAATTACCCAGTATCCTTGAACTGTATTTTTAAAATCCTTTCTAAAAATTAAATGTAAGACTTTAAAATTTGTTCTATTAAATTCTAATTTTGAGAATGTACTTCTCTATTATAGATTAATTTTGAGTATTAATTCTTTCTTCCCAGCAATTATCAACCACAAATATGACTTTCATTCTTTCTCTTTTTTTGTTACCACTAGTAATAAAATGTGAGTGACAAATCCTGAGGCATAGCCCAATGGCTGTTCAGTTTCATAACAATCTACATAACAGCACTCATATTCAGGTCAAAGTTCTTTTGTTCATAGAAATATTTTATCCCACAAACTTATCAGGTGAATATCTCCACCAAGCCTCAAGGAGCAGCACATTCAAAAGAAATCCAAGATCAAGAGATATTAGCAGTCCCTGACAAGCTGTATACTGTAGGTAGAAATGAGTAGAGAAAAGGAGATGGAAAATTCAGAATAACGTCAGAATTTTTGGTGTGAGTTCTGGGTACATGTATATCATTGACTCACACAGTGATTATTAACAACCATAAAAGAGCTTTGGGAGAAGATACCACTTGCCATCCTTCCCTCACTGAACTGTCCTGCCACTGTTCCTTGTTTGTTGGACCATTAACGGCAGGTGTCTTACATTAACTCTACTAAGATCCCTTCCATTTTTATGGCTCCACTTCCATGTTATTTCCTCCAGAAGATCTTCCAGGAAGTGTCATCTTGTCTATACAGAGGCCAGGGATGGATCTGTGACTTTGGGGGAAAACTTCTACAGTCTAGGGTGGTGCCTTATGTGCTTATTATATAAGAACAACACAATGCGCCACCCAATGATGGGGACATATCCTGAGAAATGCATCCTCAGGCAATTTCATCATCGTACAGAGTGTACTTCCATACACCTGGATGGTGCAGCTACTACACACTCAGGTTGTATGGTACAGCTTAGAGCATCTAGGTTACAACTGGGGCACCACGTTACTATAGTAAATATTGTAGGCAGCTGTGAAACAATGGTAGGAAAAGGTACAAGAATACCACTTTATACACCTGTCTAGGACACTCACGGTGTAGAGTCTGCAGGACTGGAAGCTGCTCTGGGGATCAGTAAGTGGCCAGGAAATGGGAAGGTGTGGACGTCACAGCACACAATTCTAGACTACGCTAGCACACTGAATACTTACACCATGCTAAATATGCAAAAAAAAAAAAAATTCTCTACAAGTAAACTAGCCATAACTTACTATAACTTTTTACTTTATAAATTAAATTGAACTTAAAAAAAGATCAGTGCTAAACTTGGTTTTAAATTCTGGTGATTGTGTGCAATTTAATCTTTCTAGGCCTCAGCTTCTTTGGTACAATGGTGGCAATGATGATGATAGTAAAGGCTAAACAAAATTGTTTCTCTAAAGTGTATGGCATGTAGCCAGTCATTAGTAATCAGTAGCTATTTTATTATTTGGAGCACTTTCAGATTTATGGTATAACCAGTGATAAATTGTGGCCCACCCTCCGCCCAGAAACACACAGACACACAGACATACACACACACACACAGACACAGTCAGAAACACACACACACACAGAGAGTCAGAGACACATATACACAGATACACATACAGACTCAGAGACACAGACACACAGAAAACCACACATACACACACACAAACACACATACACACACACACACACATACAGAGCACAGAACAGGAGAGTGGTAAAGTGATTTTTTTTTCCTCCCAGTGCTGTGGATTAAACCCAGGGCCTCCCACATGCTAGGGAGGCTCTATCACTGTGGTATATCTCTCAGCATTTTAACTTGAACTCTACATGAAGTGTAAAATCCTTTAATAAACATACTATATAAAAATAAATTTAAAAATGTACCGTGTTTCCTCTTTATATCTGAAGAGGTGAATCATGACTAGCTACTTAGCTTTCTAATGCATTTAGTTCAGTAATCATATTTTAAAGAATTTTTTTATTTACAGGATTTTTTTGTTTGTTTTTTTGTTTAGAGACAGGTTCTTGCTATGTAGTTCAGGCTGGCTTTGAAATCACTATAAAGCCCAGGATGGTCTCAAACTCCTGCTCATCTTTCTGCCTCAGCCTCCTAAACGCTGGGAATACAGGCATGCGCCACCATGCCCACCTTGAAATTCATTACATCTTTAAACTCATATATTTTAAATTAAGACATACTTTCTAAGTAACCGCTCTTGATCTACCACAAACGGTACTATCTGCCCAGAAGTATCAGATTACTTCCAAACTCTTGTAAATATGCTTCTTTAAACCAATAAGTAACTGTCTTAAAGTATAGTCTATCTGGATAATATTATTTAACAAGTTTTAACAAGTTTCTTTCTTTCTTCTAAAGAAATTATAATTTATAGCGCATGCTTAAATAAATGGAAAGTTTCAACTTGAAACCATTACCTAAGATACCAATCCAGATTAATAGCGCAGGTTCCCAAAACACAGCCACCCTACAGTCCACTTTCAGCTTAAGAAGACTTTCTTGTCTTTTCCTCTAATTGCTGAAGAGAATAAATGAGGCAGGAATAATCCGACAGGGCAGCTTGATAGGATCGGAGCTAATTAACATATCCTCTCCTAAAAATTACGAGGAATGGCACAAGTCACAAGATGGATTATTCTTTGTCAAACATCAGTGCTGTAACAGGAATGAGTGGAGTCTCAGCTCTGCAGTCTTTCAGAAGACTCAGTTTTTGATTTGTTTTCTAATGTGAAAAATAGCATGTTGCAAACAAGCTCAAGAGGTACAAGCCAAGAGAACTCAAGTGAAAGCACTTATGAAATCGTAATGCCCACAGGGAACTCATATTCATAATTTCCCCCCTTAGCGTGTTCAAACTGAGTACATAATGAAAAAAAAAAAAAAAAAAGAAATGTCCTTTGGCTTAAAGTTTTTTAAAGACAAAATTTATGGATATATTTTAAAATATTAAAGTTGAAGACTACGTAAGGAAAACACCTGTAAGGCAAAACATCGGATATAAAACTAGCATAACTTCCAAATGATACAAATATCTTTCTGTTCCTATAGTATCAATAAACCTATGGAAAATCAACCTAAATGTATGGCAGAACCTCAGGTCACTGTTCTGTTCTCCAGTAATGAAATCATTAATGTTGTTTATACTGGCACAATACTCACTTAAAGGTAACAAGCCTTAGGAATAACAAGTCAAACTCTGAAGTAGTAAAGCTAGCTTTCTGTCATATATTTACACACATTTAGGTTACTATGGGCTCTGCCGAAGACATGAAAGGAATATGACACTTCTTAAAAATGGTATCACTGGTGCCCTGTCCTTACTCTGGAATCAATATTGGAGTTTTAAAACTCCTCTTTGAATAGCCATCATATTGAAAGAAAGCTTTCTGTGTCTAATAAGAGCAACACCTAAAAAGAAAGGATGTTTAAACAGCTGTTTTCAAAACTTTTCCACTTTCTTAAAGGCCATTACCTATCAGCCATTACCTATGAGATCAATTATCAGATACACAACCAGCCTTAACAGTTGAAAAAAGGTCTGTTTTTGCTGGGTATGGTGGCTCATGCGTGTAATTCCAGAACCTGGGAGGCAGAGGCAGTAGGATTGCTGTGAGTTCCAGGCTAACCTGGACTACATAGCTCAGGGCCAGTCTGAACTACAGAGTAAGACTCCCTCTCAAAAAAACTAAAAAAAAAAACTTTAAAAAAAGTCCATTTTTTATATTATGAGAAAAAAATGTATACCTAAATACATTCAACTACGTTAAAACCATAATCTATTTGCGAAATGTAGGAACCTTCAAATGAAGATCGTTTATAAGGAAAAACTTATTTTCTGCGAATTGTTAACAATGCCTTGTTTACTTTGCCGAGAAGTCTATTTTGCAGTTGTGTAGATTCTACATCTGCCTTCTGGTTACACTGGGAATAGCAATCCATGCTAATCTATATGCCGAGTTACAAGGGACAACTGAATGCTTCTCCTAAGCTAAACACAGCCTTAAAGCTACAGATAGCTTGTTTAATTTTCTCAAGAACCCCATGAAGTAATCAAGAGTGAGATAATACACTCAAGTCCACGCAACCAGGAAAAGCCACGATTTCAATACCGGACTAAAGACTTCAAACTTTATGTTCTCAACCGGTGCATTAAACTCCGTAACGAAAAAGGTAAAAAGAAAGAACTGCTCTTATTTTTCAGTCTCAGGCTGTTACATTAAATATCTAACTGCATTATTTAGCTGTCTTGGATCTATTTCTTTATATCTATGTTAAGGCAATAATACTACGTATGTATAAAATGTAGGCAAAAACTACCTCAGCACCTTAAAATATAAAACAAAACCTTCCAAGCAAACTCATTTCATACTAGAGATCGAAAGTTGAAAGAAATTCTGCTGGAGGAATCAGTTCGCTATCGCTTGACAGGGGACCGGGCTGTTTTTTCAGGTTGGAACCCTCTTCACAAGGTCTGCAAGACAGTGCTTGCCACCTGAAGACCTTTCGTTTTTGCTTCCTTCAGTGGAATGAAGCGAGACAGCTCAAATAATGGAAAACGTAGCGTCTCCCTCTCGGGTAGTCAGGGTTACCTGGGAACGTATGGCATGTCGAGGAATTCGACCCTACCTCGCTCAGCGGCTGCCCCTCCTCTCGGGTCATAATTGTAGCACGCACGGGACCGGTCAATTAGTGTCTAGCCCAGTGAGGTCATGCTTCTGAAAGGTGTTTTTCCTGCTAACATTGGGAATGAGTAGGGTATTTTAAAGGGCCCCTCCAAAGTGCTCTTTCTACAGGTTCCCGAAGTATTTGTAAAGCGGTGCATTTTGATCACCGTTTGGAACCAACGCTTTTTCTCAGCGTCCGGAGGAAGGCCATCATAACAGTAATGCCCTTTCCCATGACGACACGTAGCTATTTTGCAACCATGACAAATGTTTGCAATAAAAGGGAACACGAACGCTATGTGCCAGACGCAGTGGTATGTGCTTTAAAGGCACCGCCCCTCACAACACCTCTAGAGCTAAGTACTATCGCGATACTGACTTTGGAGACCAGAAAAGTGCTGCTGCGGAGGCCGCGCCACCCCCTCAAAAGCGAAAGCGCCAAGCGGGGCGACGATGGGGGCCGAGGTCTGCCCTAGGGCCGGCCTCTCTGACAACTTCTCTAAACCGTTCCCGAGAGGGAAGTCTCCGAAGCCCACAGACAAGCACTGCATCACCGCTCTTCACCTCGCAAAGCCTCAGACCTCCGGACCGCCTTCCGCCTTCGTAACCTGCAAAGGAACAAGTTGCAAGTTCTCCCTCCCGGACTTGACCAAAGATGAGTGGGGCGCGGAGCAGGCGAGAGCCGGTTCGCAGTGGGGGTAGAAAGAGGGAGACAAGGGCCCAAGACCTATGGAGAAAACCCAGCCCGCACTCAAGGCACCGGGTCTAAGTTTCTTAGAACCGAAACGGCGAAAGGTAATCAGGAAAAAGAGAAAGGCGAAGGCCGCCGCGGGAGGCGGGAGGCGGCTGGCGGAAGTGAAGCCCGAGCCGGTGCGCAGCGAGCTGTCACCGCGGCCGCCGCGCGAGACCCCGGGGCCGGCGGGCGCGGGCGGAGGACGGCGCCGGTGCGGAGCCGGAGCCGGAGCGGAGCCGGAGCGGGGGCCGCGCCCTCCCCGCCCGGCCGGCGCGCGCGCCCGCCCCGCCGCTCACCTGCCCAGCTCCCGGCCCGGGCTCAGGCGGTAGCCGTCCTGGAAGGGCGCGCTGCGCACCTCCGCGCGGATCTCCGTCAGCAGCCCGCGCGCCGGGGCCGGCGGCGGCCGGCGCGGCGCGCTCACACCCGGGCCTGCCGAGCCGGGGCCTGAGGCGGCGGCCGAGGACGAGCCGCCGCTGCCCGGCTTCTCCAGAGGAATCATGGCGGCGGCGGCGGCGGCGGCGGCGGCCGGAGGCAACGGCTTCCTCGCGGCCGTCGGAGGAGGCTCCTCACGCCCGCTGTGCCCCGCGCTGCGCTCGGACTGCGGCCGCCGGCCGGCTCCCGGCAGCCCCGCCCTCGAGAGACACGCCCCCGGAGATGCCCCGCCCCTCGGGGATCCCCCGCGGGGCCCATCGCTCCCTGCGCCTCGCTCACGCCCTCTGCCGCCCAGCGGGAGAAGGTGCAGCCTGGTCGGGGAAAGTGGGCGGCTGGCTGGAGTAACTGGTAGTACCTCCCAGAGCCACCGTTTGCCAGGCTGACCAACTGGGCCATGTGCTTCCATTCTACTTCCTCTTTAGTCCCACGCTTGTTTTTCAAGATAGTGAAAATTTATCTAACAATTTCAATCAAATCGTACAGCTGCTCTGCTCAAACTGTCCAATGGAGTTTTGTTTTGGGCACTAATGGACCAGTGTATTTGGGAGCAGCACTCTCCCTACCATTAGAAAAGCAGGCAAAGTTAAATAAATGTTAAAAAGTCCTGTGTTTGAAGGCCCCAGGGACCTTCAAGAGCAGTCAGGGCTTGGATGACTGTAGTCCTGGAAAGAGCAGTCCAACAAAGTTTCCCGTGGAATATTTAGTGAGTCGATACCAAGAGCTGAACTGCTGGCAAAGTAAGAAGAGCCTTCAGGGACTCGAGGCTCGAGAGACAGGTAGGAGCTTAAAATCCTTAAACAAAAGGTGCTGGTAAACACTCTAGGCTTCTAGGCGGGACTGCGAGGGGCCACATCCGAGGAGCACCAGGTAAAGGGAAATAGAGCAGCCCTTGTAGGGACTGCGGCCACCCTGAAAGGGCAGCAGGAAAGTCCCCTTGGGGAAAATCGGAGTAGTCCAGAGCAGGGCTGTGTCTGCATAGTGTTTGATACGTAATGTGGCACTCGATTTTAAAACGGATGCACAAAAGAATTATCTCTAAAATTAAGAAAAAGAGAGAAAGAAACACAAACGACCCTCAGATTGAAGTTTAAAGACAATTTTTTTTTAAAAAAAGTTCTGTTCAATGTCTCTAAGAAATTAAATGACAAGTTGAGAAGTTTCAGGGAGAACTAAAAACTCTGAAGAAGAATAAATAATTTTCTTTAAGGAAAAAGAAATGTACACAAAGCAAAATCACCACATCGTGATGAGTTTAATAATTCATTATGCCTAATTTCAGCAAGAATTACTGAACCTGATAGGTCAGGCAGAACACACAGTTACACCACAGAAAGGTAAAGGATTTAAAGTTCAGAAAAGAGAGAAAAGCACACATACTCTATAGCAAAACATTCTCACACATGTATAATTGGAGATTCAGGAGATGAGGAGGGAATAAGGGAAGTAAGCAATGCTGGAGTAGATAATGGCTGGGAATATTTTTTTAACTAATGAAGAACTCAAGAAACGAGAATATCAAACAGGATTTCAAGCAAAGAAACTCATAGCTAGGCAGGTCCTCGTAAGCTACCACGAAACAAAGAGAACAAAATTAAATAGGTCTAGAAAACATGACGTACGGAAGAGCACCAATAAGATTAAGAGTGTATTCTCAAAGAAACTCTGGAAGCCCAAACTCCTTCAAAAGTGTTTAAAATGCTGCTGGAGATATCTGTTGCCAACTTAATTTATATGTCAGAAAAAAATATTTTTAAGACACAGATATTTTTTATAGAGAAGAAATACTAAGATCACCAGTACACTCACACTGAAATTCCCAGAGTTCTTTAGGCAAAAGGAAGACAGTTCAACATGAAATCCTACAGATGACCCCGGGAATGAAGAAAATTCGAAGGGTTAATCTATGACTAAATATAAACATACAAACTACATAAAACGAAAACAATATTATGGCTTTTAAATATAGAAAGAGAATAAATACAATGATGCACAAAAAGTGGAGGAAAGGAAGTAGAGTTAAAATATTCTACAGATCTTATGTAGTTTAGGAATTAACAAAGTACTTTAATAAATCAAGGGTGTATATTATAACTCACAGAGTTACAACTGAAATAATAGAAAAATTAAAAAATTAATAGAGTAATAAAATGGGTTGACAAAAATATGTATTTGATCCAGGAGAAGCCAAAATAAGAACACAGTAGAAGAATAGACAAGTAAAATACAAATAGATGAAATTTAGGTACAGCCAAATTAAAAGGTAAAGGTTGTAAATGAGATAAATAATTTATTGGAATATAGTGGCATGTGTCTGTAATCTTCACTACCTGAGAGTCTGAGACAGTAAGATGCCACGTTCAAGTCCAATCTACATAATTTAAATCCTGTCTGCAAACAAAGAAACCACAAACAAATAAAAGACCTGGGATGTAGCTCAGTGCTAGACAACTTGCATGTATGATTTTTAACACCATGTCTTATATGCCAGAATATATTCTATGACACATTATATATATTATATATTAAGACATCTTATATCATATATCTTACATGATCAAAACCTATGGTGAATTTTTAAATTTTAAAAAGGTTGTTACACTGAAAAAGACATTGTCACAAATCCCCTTCGGCATCTTCCCCCTTACTTCAAGGACCCTTGTCTGATCTTTCCTCTTTCCTGAGGGCTTGCACTGTTGTGCGGCCTGAATAGATTCTCTTTCATCACCATTTTGATTCTGGGGAAGAGCCAGAAGTCATGCAGTGGCAGGTCAGGTGGAAAAGGTGGATGAGGGAGAAAAGCCGTTCTGCTGTTTTTATGAATTTGTCTTCCGGTTGGATGGCACTTGGCATTCATTGTGTTTTTAGAATCGTCCCTCATAAAGATAACAGAATAGTTATGAAAATGTTGAAATACATAAAAAATCCAAACAGGCCTCAAATCTTCTAAATTATTAAGTATCTAAAAAAAGTCTAAAATCTAAAAGAAATAACATAGCAATAAGCTGATTTCTGAAAGAAGGAATTTCTAAAAATTAAAAAAATGGACTATTTAATTTAAAATTCTTGCATATCAAAAACATTATATGCAGAAATAAAAGGCAAGCTGGCAAAATATTTGCAAAGTATTTCATTGTAGTCAGAAATGTATCATAAATAGGAATATAAGTTATGCTAAAACTGTATTGGAAAGAGGTAAAAGAAAATAAAACGTAGTTTTTGAAAAGTCAAATATCCATATAAAGTGTTCATATTTACTAGCAACCAAGGAAATATAAATTAACCAATAAAGTTTGTTCTTTCTTTTTTTGTTTCTTTCTTTCTTTCCCTCCCCCCTTTCTTTATTTCTCATGTCTTGGCCTCCTAAATAGCTGGTTACAGGCACATATCATGACGTGCATTTGAGATTAGCAGCTCAGCTATACACTATCATTTCCTTTGTCTTAAGATTTCATAGAGCAAAGTGGATTTGTCCTTGCCATTCTTGTGCAAAATTAGCCTTTAGGTCAAACATTACACTAGAATCTAATCTCGAAGTGATTTTCATTCTCAAAATTTAGCCTAAAAAAGAGCAGCTCATTTTGGTCATCTCTAATTCCTTTTCCTTGGCCATTTAACTCTTCTACCTAAAGACAACATTTGGAAGAATGGCAAATTCCTCAGAGCTAGCACTTTGGTGAGAAGATTGTCCTGAAACTAGATAAAAATCCCCAAACATCCAATGATCAGATCGTGAGGAGAATATTAAGGGAAGTACCTACTCCACGCCAAACAAGAGTTATTTGGTAAATGTGGAATCTGCATGCTTTGAAGGACCAATGAATGCGCGATTCCATTCCAAAGTTAAAACTTACATCCTGCGATGCTTAATGATAAAAATGAAATGTCTTAGTACACTGCTCTCCAGAGAAACAGAACCAATAAACATATGTGTATGTACATGATTATAAGAGGATATTTATCTGACTGGCTCATGTGAGCAGAGGCTAAATTCTACAATGCCCGTTGCAAGCCAGAAGAGCAAGAAAAACCAGTAGCTGCTTGTAGGAAACAGGGGAATGGGACGTAACTAGAACCTTTGCTGTAAATTCTCGTCTCCTGTGAGTCTGATGGCACATGGCAAAATAATTAATAATTAGGCAGAAATGAGGTTTAGAGAAGAAACTGAGCTTGGGCCTCATGCCACTCTGGGCAGTCAAGACGCTAGACTTGAGTTTGCCACACCTTTTGTTTCCCCAGACCAAGGCTTACTATATCTTTCATTCCGTACATTCCAAAAGACCTGGGAGAGCAGGGCAGACACTGATAACAGTCCTAAAATAGTTGCGTAGATAAAGATCCCACAGGACATGGCAGACACCATCAGTGGTCTTTAAAAAGTTATGTAGGTCCTGACGTAGTTCTGCCCTGAAGCATCACAGCATGTGGGACCACTAGAGTCCCAGCTGGTACCAGAGGTAAAGACAAGAGTTAAGTCCCTAAGTCCATCTACAGAAAAAAAAAAAAGCTCAGCCTGGTCATAGTCTTCATTGTCCAATTATTTCTCCAAGTAGGATGGTTCCTGACAACTGCTGGGTCCAAGAAGCTGGACATCTCAGAAAGAGGGGCCACAGATGAAGCCTCAGTCCAAGGCTGAAGTTCTAATAGCCCCTGTAAAAGTCACTGATGCAAGTCTGTGTGGGAAAGTGGAAGAATCTGGAGTTCACAGAACCACCAAATGCACACCTGCTCCAGAGGGCGGAGCATGGGAGCGCACCAGTTGCTCTGTCCTCTGCCTTTCTCTTCCATCCAGGCCTCCAGCCTCTGGGTTGCACACATTCAGGGTGTGTCTACCTGGCTCTGTTTTCTTTTTTTTTGAGACAGGGTCTCGCTTTGTAGTTCAGGCTGGCCCTGAGCTCAGCCTCCAACTCACATCACAGCAATCCTCCTGCCTCTGCCTCCCGAGTGCTGGGATTACAGGCGTGAGCCACCACGCCCTGCACTGTGGTATGTGGTACTGATTGCTGCTGGGAGTGAGTCTCCACACCCAGTATTGTATGTGGTTACTGGGGATCAAACCCGGGTTGTTGTGCTTGCAAGACAGGTGACAGAACCACTGAGCTAAATCCCTGGCCCTACCTGGCTCTGTTTTCTGACCCATGTGCCCATTTTCTCTGAAAACACCCTCTCAGACACACCCAGAAATTCACTTTGCCAATTTTCTAGGCATGCCTGCAATTTTCTAGGCAAATTTGACAACCAAAATTAATCATCACATATATGAAAAGTCAAATATTTTCATGAACTAAAAGAAAATTTCAGCAGTTTTGTGTTTTCATAATAACAAGGATATAACAGCTAAAGGGGTAAAATGTGTATACTTTGGATTAGTTAAAAACATAATATTATTGGGATTTTACTGCCTGTTATGTTTGGGATGTTGATTTATTGTTATGTAAAATAGTACTGAAAATCTTTGCATATGGGGCAATATCATGAAAAGAGGCCAAATATCTAAGGAAGCAGCAGCAGCATGGAGTCCTTCTTTTAACTTCTCATGTAAATAAATGAAAAAACTATGCTTATATGAAAATAAGATAAGAAAAAAATCCACTAAATAGTGAACTCTGCAATTAGTTTCTCTTCCTCTTCCCACTCCTCTCTACCTCCTCCTCTCCCTCCATCTCCTCCTGCTTCTTCTTTTTTTTTCCCCTCCTTCTTTTTTTTGAGGCAGAGTCTCACTATGTAGCTCAGGTTGGCCTTGAACTCTCTATGTAGCCTACGCTGGATGGAAACTCAAGGAGATCCTCCTGCGTCAGCCTCCTGAGTGCTGGGATTACAGGGGTGTGATCAGGTCTTGGGATCCAGTGGACTGATCCTATTCAAATTGTTACCAAGTCTTGGGTGCTAGGATTCTTTCTAGGTTCTTCTTATCCTGAACAAAAAATTAGACAAAAGAAGTGGGACAGATAGCAAGGTTTTAGATGCATTAAAAGTAGGAGGAGAAACATACTCGGCAGAGTGAGAGTGGGCCAACTAAAGAAGGAAAAGAAGTATTCTCTTTAGTGTAAGAGTGAACCATCATGAAAGAGAGAGCATTGTGGCTGCAGGGGCATTAATGGCCGCCATCTTTTTTTAATCCCACTCAACAGGCTGACACCAGGTATAGGCCATCCTACCACAAATCTGCTTGAGCTCTTGTTAGAAGAACTGAAGAGAGGACATTCGTATTAGTTTCAAGTGCAGGGCTTGAAACTGTTTATTTTGTATACTTCCTATATCTCTGTTATTGCCAGGTCGTTCCCACTTGGCTAATTATTTTTCTTGAGAGTCTTTGGATGAGCAGAAAATTTTGATATTATGAAGCTTCATTTATTAATTTGTGTTTTAGGATAATTCTTTTTCTGTGCTTCCACAGGAATTTTTATCTCTACAGTATAATAAATATAGGCTTTTATGTATCTTTCATGCTGCATAGCTTTAACTTTTAAGTTCATGTTTATGACCTGTCTTAAAGTATTTTTTGTGTATGACGTGAGTAGTTGTTTCAGTAGTGTCAATGTTCCCATCTAAACTCATGTGGTATGAGACAGACACAAATGGAACCATGAAGTGATTAGCTCAGGAGAGCAGAGTCCTTACTGGTAGATGAGTGGATCTGTGGCTTACTAGTTCATCTTGCGAGTGGGTCTGTTATAAACGCTCTGCATCTTGGATGAGCATCCCTTGCCACTGTGCTGCCTCAGGAAGCTGTGAAGTCCCCACCAGCAAGAAGGTCCTCACCAGAAATGGCCCCTAGCATGTCCATGAAGCATATGCTGCCTGTCCAGTATTGACTCAGTAGCTAAATTATCAGATATTTAGGGCTCAGGATTATCTAGTGTCAGGAATGCACCAAGGATCTTGGAACACATCCTCTGGAGCTGGTGGGGGAGCTCCATCCTATCTATACTATTATTATTGATAGTGCTCTTAAGGTAGCAGGAAAGAGGATATTATAGATTGAATTATGTCCGCAAAAGAAGATACTGTATGTTGAAGCCCTAACTCCCTGTACCTCAAATATGTCCTCCTCTGGAGTTGGAATCTTTACAAAGTTAGGATGAGGTGCTTAGCGTGGGTCCAACTCCCCCATGACTGATGTCCCTATAAAAGGGGGATTTATACACGTGTGTGTGTGTGTGTGTGTGTGTGTACACACATGTACGTGCACATCCAGGCATGTACATAAAGAGAACTTCATAAAGACAATGATTTGTAAGAAATGCCAGAGCCCACCAGCAGCCACCAGAAGCTAGGAAACAAAGATAGAATAATTATCTCTCTTAGTCCTCAGAAAGAACTGGCTCCTTGATAACCCCCATCTCAAGCTGTGAGATTCGCCTACACCATTCGGTGCTGCTCCGTGTGAGTGCCCTGACAAAGCCGCAGAAAGAGGCTTCGAGAACAAACTGGCACTGCCGTCTCTGGAGAAAACGCACCAGCTGGGATGCCAAGTGTCCCGATGGCGCCTTCCCCATTCTCATCTCTTCTGCACACTGTGCCCGCTCAGCAGATTTCCTAACGGTGGTGCCAGATTGAGGGCCACAAAGGGTATCTGGTGACAGAGGATCCTGTTACTCCTAAAATAAAGCTTAGTGGCCTCGAGCAAGTCAGCTCTCTTGGCATCAGGTCATTCATCTCTAAGATAAACCAGCCAGGCAACTCTGCCTGTGTCTGTGCTGTGGTTGGTTCAGGAGCAGTAGGAGGATTGGGTTGATAAGTCTGAACCGTTCACATGGCCCGTTGTAAAAGCCTCCTCTGGCCCGAGTGGTGCAGCCACACCTGGAATCCCAGCTCCTCGAGATGCTGACATCAGAAGATCACACGCCAGAGGCCAGTCTGAGGACCCTATCTCAAAATAAAAATAAATAAATACGAAGGTCTGGGAGGTTCCAGCACAGCGGTAGAGCACTTGTCTAATATGTGTGAGGTGCTGGGTTCAGTCCCAGGTCAGCAAGATGGAGGGACAGAGGGAGAAAGGGAGAGAACACAGAAAACAGAGAGTCACCCTCAGAAATATATTTCAACTCGATCTTGAGTGCAAGCTGTCTGGTATGTTTTTGCCTTGCCACATGCAAATCAGGATCTTTGAAGTCTAACCTTGACTTCAGAATAATGATCAGATGAGAACAAAATAAGATAATCTCCTCTTTTTAGATAAGGTCTGAGGATGTAGCCCAGGCTGGCCTCTAACCCACAGGGATCTTCCTGCCTCAGCCTCTCAAGGGCTGGATTACAGGCATGTGCTGCCATGCCCAACTGGCCTAATCTTTTTCTTCTTCTCTTATTACCTGCTTGTCCAATCTGTGGCCCGCAGGTCACTTGCTGCCTTCAATATTATAATAAAAATATTTAAAAGTAAGAAAAGCTTTGTTACTTGTGTGTATGAGGCTCACTACACAACTCAGTTTGGCCCACGCAAACCACAAGGCCACTGGGTTCCATGTTTTCTTATACTGAAGAGAAAAACTAGAAAAAAGAAATTTGAAACAAATTGAGCACGTGGATAAAAACCCATCGTCGGTAGGTCTTCGTGGTTCTCAGGCAGTCCCTCTGGATTTCCGTTTCCCAATCCTAGTCCTATTTTCCCCCTTATAATAAAACATTTTTCTTTTCCCAAAAAAATCAGTTTCTGACACCCTCCCCCATGAGGGTCACATGGGCTTCTGGGGGCCTGGAAGGAAGGAATGCCATCTGCGGCTGGTGCCAGAGGGCACATGTTGCCTAGCGCTGCCAATTCTTGTCCTAGGGCCACGCTGGGTAGTGGGCTGCGGCCGGAAACCTCAGCAGAAGCATCTCACACGTATGAATGTGGACGGCATGTACACAAGTGCCTGTGTGCTCCCATGTCTACAGGAAGGCGTTCGGACAGTGAGTGTAGTGGTGAGGCGCTATTAACAA
The DNA here is from genome assembly GCA_004026965.1 of Petromus typicus. Lineage (NCBI taxonomy): Eukaryota > Metazoa > Chordata > Mammalia > Rodentia > Petromuridae > Petromus > Petromus typicus. Next base: position 84,329 of record PVIR01001834.1, on the reverse strand, counting down.
AAGAGGTCCCTTTATTCATGGATCTGTGAGCACACGCTGCTTTTTCCAAAAAATGACTCTTTCTCCCTGGGACGTGGTTGTCTCCATGGCTGGCAGCCTTCTGCCTTGTTTCATTGCTTGTATCCAGCAAGCGCAGGCAGGACACAGGCATGTGCGACCCCGGATTTCCCGGTTCAATAAGGAGCGGACACCGTGCCATACCAAAGTGAGTTTATTGACATTCCTTGAAGGTGGTAGGATGGAAGAGAAAGCGTGGCCTGAGTATCGTGTGACATTTCTCTTGTCGATGTAAGCAGAACCGGCCCGTTCCCGTGGACTGCTCCTGCCATGACTAGAACAAAGACTTCTGAACAAAATCATTACAGACGATTAGAAGCTGCAGGGAGAAGGCTAATGGAACAATATTTACTCTACACACTACCTCTAGGCACCTTTTTTTTTTTCTACTAGAACAAAGGGACTACGTGTCACCAACAGGAAAATAACACTTTCTCTTTTTGTACCTTGCGATGGAGGGGATATCCATCCCAAATTATGATGATATAGTATTGCAGTCATTTTAATCATGAAATACATAATAATACATAATAATAATAAAGCACCACGTTTTTTATGTAAAGTTCTAGCTACTTTCATTTGAAAGTGTTTGCATCTTGACTGGGAAAACATTTGTGGCCTCTGAGAAATGTTCTGAACCCAAATTTCATGCACGTGGTTTGGCATGAGGACCAATGATGCAATGGATACATTAGAATTGTCTGGAAAGACCAAGTTCACTGGGCTGCCACACAACCAGGACATGTAACCGATCATGTTTTAAAAGGAAATAGAGATTTAAATATTGCATATTTAAATATGGACAAGAAATCATAGATCTCTTCATGTTCTCAACCTCTTCCCCTCGAATTTTGTGCTACAAAGTAAATTGTAGTGAATTTTTTTTCACAATCTCTGCCCATTTACATACGAAGAAAATCACGAAGAATTCCACAGCAGATCTAGAATGTTTCTTCTGATCCTGCAGAGTTGCTTTTACTTTTTGGAGTTCTCCTTGTATTTGAGAGTAAAATGCTTGTGGTATCAATGAAATTATTAAAACATTTTTCAAAATTGTAACATAACATTTTCTCCTACCATTCTGGCTTATCTCTCAGCAAAGCATCTTACTCTTTTACTAAAAATCTTGCTAAACATAATCTTATTTTAGAGGGGCTGTGACTTACAGGTGATTAATTTCACAACCTTCTTTCATGGGAAAATTCACGCTTTAAGTTTGAAAAACGAGTACATGTTGTAACAAATAGACCTGCCTTACCCTTTACATTGTATTATGCGAGATGGTTCCCGGATTCTCCCGGTGAAATAGTGGGAAACTTAGTTTTACAGCTATTTCATCATGTATATGAGAAAATGATGCATAATTTTACAATCCGACTTAGGTGCGAGGTAAAAGGATCGTCCTAGGGACTGGTTTCTGAGTGTTATTTCACTCTCTTTTTTTTTCTTCAAGTTAAGGCTCCAATGAAACTCTGAAACCGAGTTAAGTGAATTTCATATTTTCTTACGTGACTCTGATATCAATATCTTTTTACAGCATTTTGCGCTTTCATGAAATGCTGTTCCTATTGCATTTAGTGAGTTACATTCAGGCGAGGCACCTGGGGTAGGAGTGCTGGGTCTGGGGAGACTTAGTGACTTAATGAGACTGGGCTCAAAAATTAAAAAAAAAAAAAAAAAAAGCAGAAAGGTTGGGAATGTAGCTCAGTGAAGAAAAAGCTCTAGATTATATCCTCAGTACTGAAAGAAAGGAAAAAAAGGTTGGGGATGTGGTTCAGTATAAAGTCCTGGGTTCAGTCCCCAGGACCAGACATACACACACACAAAAGTACTACAAAAGTGTTGCATGTTTCAATGAATGATTCTGTATAACACTAAATCTTAAGCATCAAAGATGTTCTCCTCTTAGAGCTGTTTGTGCAAAGTATTAAGATAAGGATATGATAAAATGGTTTACACGATCCTAATGTTCTGATTTCCTGTATCACAACTTACTTCTCAGATACTGACACGTGTACTGCATTGTACATATCCCTCAAAGTCTGGATCACATTCCATCCCACCTCGGTAAATATTCTTTTTAGGTACAGGCTAAATCTCTACAACATATCCTCGCTGACTGACAACAGGAGAACAGCATCATGTGGCGCCAAGACACTGTAATGATTTCCTATTTTATTGTAGAGTTTTATTCTAGTTTAGAGTTTGTTTTCATTTTATCTTATTTTAGAGTACGGGGAACACCAGTAATGCCCTCTCCATGGACGATCTGGTGTAATGAGTCACAAGGCATAGCTTCATCTGAAATTAATTTTGTCTTATGTTTTTCACATTTCCCCATCTTTTCATGTATTGAAAATAATGTGACATTTACACAATCAGGTCTCTTTTAAGTTTTCGTTTCCCAGTGAAGAAAAACACTTCCATTTTTGACATATTTCAGACAATATGGATAACAGGGTTACAAACATAGCAAGTTCCACTGTGGTTGGGTTTATCTCAAATGTCATCAAGAAGCGAGGCTGTCCGTAGAGCCTGCATTTGGATTTTCTGACAACACAGAGCTTTTCAAGATCCCTTTTTGCCGAATGCTAAACCAAACTGAGGATTTATTTTGACACAAACGAACGTGCCTTTGGAGGACTGCTATGGACAGAGGAGAAGTACATATTGCCCTTGGTCCCTAACAAGCACCGTCACCCTCTGCAGCTTCTCAGCGGGGTCCCTGTGGACGACCAGATGTGGAGGAACTTGACCACCGTGATTTAAACGAGAAAAAAAGGGTGAAAACATCAGCTGAAAGAAAACATCAAGTTCTCTTGCCAAGTGAGTTGATTTGGCTTTAACAAAAGTCTTGCAATTCTCTACATCGTATTTTCTGTTGTGAAGAACCGCACCGACACCAAACAAAACAGTACAGAACCCAGGTACTCAAATCAATGCACTGTGACTTTCTCTCCTTGCTCCTACTTGTTTTACCACATTCTGTACAAAACAAGGGGGCTGAAGACTCATTCTTCAGCCTACATCAGTGAAGACGTCTTTCGTAAACATGTGCACAAGTCTGTGCTTCTTGTGTGGTGTGTATGGGGGTGCTCCCCCACCTCCCGGCTTCTCTGGATTCAAGTTGAGCCCATGGTCCCCACAGTCAGTCAGATGCTTTGTGTAACCTCAGCAGGATGTGTTCTTCTTGGTTTTGTTAATTACTGAACTTGTCATCTTTGCATCTTTTGTCTAGGCTCATTCTGGCTGATGGGACTGATGCCACCTATGAATCATGAGTTGAATGTAAAAAACTCTCAGTGTTGCCGCTCATGGCCCCTTGGGTGGGCAGCACACATGGGGAAAATACAGCGGAGGGAAACAAAGAGCAGACCGGCTCCTAGGTCTGGAACTAATGGTTAGAAATGATAAAAATATAGTGGCTGTGCTGGAAGACAGGGGGCGCGTAGAAAAGCTTGGAATGCAAATGCTCACATTTTCCCTTAAATGATAGAAATGGAAGTAAACATTTATTACCATTTGGTCAAGTGTAGCATAACTTGCATTCATATTTCACTAGTAATGGAGGTATGTGGAGATATACACAGACCTTGAGACAGCTGTTTTGTTAATATTGCATACAGGCTAGTGGTTCATCGAGGACAGAGGAGAAGCCCGGGGGGTTATGTCTCAGAAGAAGGCAGAGTTCTTCATGCACAGCTTTGTCAATCCTGATTTGGTTTGAAAATAAAAATCATGGGACACCAAACTCAAAGGAGAGTTGAGTAAGAGAATGGGAAAGGGGTCACCCCAGAAAGGGTGATGTCACTGGCCAGGAAAATGTCTGGGAGAAGTTCCAGTTCCTCACTCGAGTCCAAAGGTGCTGGTTTCTTCTACCGCCGTCAGCAGCTTTTCATACAACATGGAGTAAGAGGGATATGGCGGGAGATCCAGTCGGTTGAAGCACGTGTGGGCCCTGAATGGGGGAGAAAAGACCGGGTAGAGTATGTCAGGGATATGACTGGCTCTGCATAGGCCTGTGGCTTCAAAGGGAAATCCAAAGTCAATGGAATGATGGTTGAGAACAGTTATAAGACACTGTACACTACAAACCACAATAGACCGGTTGAGCAACTGGGACAACTAGAATGGGTGGTTGGGTTTTAAGGAAACTATACTATCGAACTGATGGTACCAGCTGGCTTCTGTATTTGAGGTGTAAACTTAGATGTGCTCAGTGAAGGAGGAAGAAAGGTAAAGGCTACTAAAGGACCAGGTTCTTAATTCTCCTTGTCTACCTCTGATTTCTCGATGGCTGGAAACCAAATGTATTTACTCAGAGGGAGCCACAGTGCTCTGGAAATCAGAGATTCAAGCCTGCATTCCAGTCAGGTGTGCACTGAAGACAGGTCTGCCTCCTCTACTCCCGCAGGATACACGTCACCTCAAGTGGAAGTGTTGCATTTCCAAGAAAAGCTGAGCTTGTGAGACAGCCTTCCCTCAGCGCAGGGCATCCTCACACCGCTGCCCCAGGCTCTGTCTCACCTGTCGTATGCATCATCCTGCAGGCCCATGCTTGCCAGAATCTGCCCCAGACCTCGAAAGCCTTCCCTGCAAAGCTGCTGACACGGTGACCAGGACATAGCCTTGTGGGTCTCTAGCAGGGAGAGCAGACGTACAGCACAGACCCCTCCTGTGTCGCCTCAGTCACTTGACTAGCTACTGGCTTCCCAGAGTTCTTCACTTCTATGAACTTTCATTGATGCTGATTCCTTCACCAAAGTATGGAGGAGGAAAAATGGGGTGCGGGGAAAATTCATTTTATGTCTTTTCCTCCCTAGGAGGAGCATGTGTTGAAATAGTGAAATAGTGTTTGGAGACACCAGCCAGAACAGAAAGGACATTCAAAATAAAACAAAACAAAACAAAATAAAATAAAATATAAAATAATAAGATAAAATAAAATAACAAATCTAATGTATGCACAAACAAAACTAAATTCCCCCCAGTGAATTTTATTTGGGACATTAAAGTCCTTTAATTGTGATATCCCTCTGGGAAGTATCGATTATACCTTTGTTTTAAACTCCACCACCAGTGTACAAGTACCAGATCCCAGTGAAGGCAGATGCAGTGACACTTGGCCTATGGGGGAGACCTTCAGGGGACAAGGGAAGGGGGAACTGTGGAGAGAGAGGGTGCATTCTCCTGCACGGGGAGACTGTGAGGAAGACACCAGTGGTTTCTTTTTATCTCCCCAAAGCCTGCCTTTCAGAGTGACTCTGTCCTCGTCTTTGGAGATCTGTCCACCATCCCCACTCCTCTTTCCCCTCTAAAGACAGCATCTAGCAGAGTTCTCCTGTCATTACCTAGGACTCAATCTGACCTAGGTTCACTTCAAGAGAAAATAACTGCAACGTTTTACCTAAGCCAGAGGACTCCGTGAGAGGGAGAGTGAGTTAACGGAGGAGGACAACGACCGCAGTGCTTCTTCTCCACCTTTGGAAGGACTGAAACTAGAACATGCATCGGGCTGGGGGACACCAAGTTCAGTGGAGCATAAAAGGTCCCAGGTGTGCTTTTGGAACCTGGGGAATTAGCCAGTAGTGAGTTACTGTCTTGTTTTTTTTCCTCTTGTCATTTTAGTGGCACTTGAGAGCAGAACTATTATAGGGGAAAAGAATCCTTTCATGTTTACAGATTAGTTGGAACCAAATTAATTCTGCAAGAGACAATTTTGCGGAGTAAATGGGATGCAGGAACAAATATCAGTTCCCACGTTCACATTTTACTTAGTGGCTGCTTTTCCTGGATGTGTCAGTAGTGTGGGTTACCTCTGAACCTGTGTTCTAGTTCGTCATCTAGAATAGACTCAGTCAAATCCCACGTGGACTCTGCATTTCTGGGCGTGGCTCTGACAGCGGCAGTGTTTGCTGACCCGATTCCTGTGCTCCAGGAGCTGCCAGGCAGGCGTGGGCCAGGGCAGCAGCAGAGACCACAGGCTGGGCCTCTCTTCTCATTCCAGCTTAGCGAAGGCCCAGCTTTATGACCTTGGGAAAGTCCATTAATCTTTCTGAGCCTCGGTTTTCTCACTTGTAAAATGAGGCTAACTGCATCTGAGGGACTTAATTGGGAGGCTCATTAATAGAATGCAGAGAAATATCTTCCATAACTGTGAATCATCACTTAATAAGACTCTAATAGCACAGTCATGGCTGGGGTGATGGTTGGAGGAACTGTGTCACGCTTGTGACTTAAGACCCTGGGCTTTTCACATGACCTACTGGCAAGTGAATCACCTTCATCTCCTAACTGATGTCTCAAAACTCCACAAGGATCTTTCCAACCCTGCCATGTCCAATTCCACTGTGTTGATATCACCTAGGGCTCCGGAAACCTCTGGATAATTCTGGATTTAGACTGTCACTTGGTGCATTGTTTACTCCTCTGAGTTGTGTCATCTGCTCAGCTGATCTCTGTCTCCTTGAGTTTTTCTAAGTTACTGATTGAAATGTTAACCAATACAGTGTCAAGTCTTGTCTTATCTACTAGAGACTACTTAAAGGCAGCAAGAAACAACAGAGGCAGCCATGATGACTGCTGGTTGATTACTCAGACATGAGACCAGTTGAGAAAGTTGTGTAGTCCCTGCCTACATCTTCCTCCATTGCTGAACAGCGGCCTCATTCACTCAGATGGGTTTCATCCTCATCTCTTCTAAACCCACTGTTTTTCAAGCTCATCAGCAATTCTGTCCAGACATCCAGAAGCCCATGCTCTACCCTCTCCTGGTCAAACTCCTTAAATTACCAAAACCAAAAGAAATAAACCTTTCCTGTTTTTAAGGTGACATTTCCCAAGTGTCTCTTATAGTAACAGAAAACTGATCAACACAGGTGGTCATGTTGACATAGGTCTAAATTAAATGCAAATTTTTCTAATTAGAAGATGTCAGAGAAAGAAACAGGGATTGATGTTATCTTATTTGTTCAAGCAGTATTGATCAGGTGAGATCAGGCATGTTCATGATGGTCAGGCTGTAGACTCGAAGTAGTATTTATTATCATATTATTTCTACAGAAGCATCTCTTGGTGTTTTTTGTTTCACTGATCAGGAGCATGGTATGAAAAGTGGCACAGAAATGATGCATGAAAGCACAATTTATTTAATAAAATTGCTTGGGCCCTGACTGGCTCCTCTCCTGAATTTACACCATAATTTTTGTTTTGTGGAGTACTATATAGAAGTTACTATAGAGCCCCAGGGATATACAAGATCTCATCCTCAAATGTTTTAAAGCTAAATAGGAAAAATATGACACACAGACACACATGAATATAAAACTATCATTTCAACTATCAAGTGATAGGTTATTGAAGTACATTGTCAAAGGGTGACTTAGGGCTTCTGGTATCCTTACACTAATGCCCTCACTTCTCTCCTGCGTGGTAGACACTCATTCCTCTTTAATTGAAGTTGGATTATATACAGACTTAAAGCTTTTCCACTGAAGCAACATATTACAGCCCAAATATCATCAATTATTCAAACCAAGACTATAGTTTCAATTCAAGTCTCAGGGATATCTTACCTGTACCCTCCATAACAATGCTTAGGATGACAAGCAAGAATTCATCTCAAAGGAGGACCACCCAACCTCCAAAAGCAAACATAAAGTTTGCCTTCTTCAGTGAGTTTCCTGAAGGTTGGTTAGAAGCTCCATACCTGGGGAGAGACGTGATTTTCCCCCATTTCTCAATGCAGAAGCGTCGAAGACCATTGCTTCCTCGGAGGGCTGCGAAGCCTTCATAGGGCACGCTTGATGTTCCTGTGACAAACTGCAGCAACCTCAGTCTCTGCTCATTATTGAAGCGCTCCACTGCAGCCCAGAACCAGCGGATCACGAGATGCCCATCATGGTAGCCTGACCAGAGTAGAGAGAGGCAGAGAAGATGCAGAGGAGGATCAAGGGGTGGAGGAGTGGGAATGGAACAAAGGGAAGGTATATGTATAAGGAACACGGCCTTTGATTTTTGATTTTTCTCTCTCTTTCCCCTTCCTTCCTTTTTGTGGCCTTGGGCGTTCCTGCAAAACTCATTCTCGGCCTTTTAAAAATTTTAAAATTTTGAGACAGTGTCTCACTTAAGTCCTTAAATTGGCCACATTTGGCTCAAACTTGAGATCTTCCTGCCGTGGCCTCTGAGAATGCTGGAATTATAGACTGGTAGCCTATTTTTCTAAAAATGGCCTTTAGATAGGTTAGGTCTAACACAGTTTGTAGGTAGGTCAAGTTTTAAAACCAAAGCAGATTTGGAAAATAGCTATTTTATAAAAGGATCTAATATTCTGAAGATGTCCTCAGAGATGTTTCTGATTTAAACAACTGGGACACCTCTTTAAATGCCAACAAGGGACAGAAAGGCTTGGTGGAGACAGACCCTGTGTGGATGCAGGATTTCATCTTACTTCCTTTATTTTGATGTTTTAGCTTTTGGCAACCCCACACCCTAGGAACCTTGGGAAAAGCAGGGGGTGAAGACCAAGTCTGGCTGAAGGCACTGGGCTGCTGATGCAACCACTGTGGTCCTGAAGTGGTGGTTTCTGGGGCCCTCGTGGGACCCGCAGTAGAAGTACTAACCCTCTTTCAATAGGAGAGGCCAAGCTTGGATTGATCAATTGATAAATGATATATCACATATGCAAGAGGTATTGAGAGAGGGGAGAAGCCTCTAGAAGCTGAAGCAGAAACAGAGAAAGCGTCATAACAGACTTGGGGTATGAGTTCAGGATGGGAAAGGCTTGAGTATGTGGAGAAATGGAGAATAATATTTTTGGCAGAGGAAATAATAATAAGGACCACTCAGCTGGCCAGCACAGAGGGGATTTGATGATGGGGGAAAGGAAATTACTGGTGGTATCAGAGGCTTGACAACTAAGCAGAGATGTTCTGACCAACACCACAGACAAGTAGTTTCTACACCAGGACTACCTAGAGGTTCTGGAAGATTCTGTTTGCAGAGTATAATGGGGGGTGAGGAAGCTGACAACCTTAGTTCTCTCTCTCTCTCAGATCCATTGATTGGGTTTCTCTGTAATACTTTACATAAAGGAAGGGTTATGAAATTAAAAAAAAAAACTATTATAAAGATCTACAAAGAGAATGCTTTGTGGGTAGGGAAATGGCCTAAGAAAATGATGCCTCAGGCTAGGCATGGAGGTACACACTGGTAACCCAACACTCTGAGAGGCTGAAGCAGGAAGATAGCAAGTTTGAGCCCAGCCTTAGTGACTCACAGAGACCATGTGTTAAAAACAAAATACTAAAAAAAGGGTCAAGGAGATAGCTCACAATAAAGGTTTCAGGGAACCTAGTTTGGCACCATGCAGGGTGAACAGATCGGAGGGGTTACAGGGAGATCACAGTTAGAGGCACAGAGGGCCTGTTGTGGTTTGTGTGGTCATAGGGCTTTTTCAGAGGTAGCAGAATCTACAATCTCTTAATCTGAGATTAAGTGTGCATGATTACCAAATTGGTCCATTGACTGGTTTGGCATCACCTTAATTCCAGTAGTCTGGATTACAAAAAAGGGCAGAAGTAAGACATTAAGGCCCTTGTTGCTTTTACTACCATGTGAACACTGGGAACTGCTTCTCTCTGCGATGCCTGTCTGTCACTCCACTCTACTTTGGAGCCAGCTAATTAAGGACTGAATCCTCTATGGACTATAACTTTGGGTATTGAGTATTTTGTCTCAGCAATGAGAGAAGAGTAACTAAGACAGGGTCTTAATCACAAGAAGCAAGAGACGCTTTCTGGACAGCCACAATCACAATGTGTTGAAGTAAGGCCACCTTTTTTCGTCTTCAGAAAATGATGACTTGATCTAGAGTCGTAGCTCTGTGGAAGAGCACTGGCTTAGTGTGCTTAAGGCCCTGGAGTCAATCCCCAGTGAAGCAAACAGCAATGGTAACAGCCACAACACTAGTAAGTTCCATGTACATATGATGGACTATTGCTCAGAATGGAATGAAGAGTAGAAACATGTTACAACATGGATAAACCTCTAGACCATATCCTAAATCGGAAAAGATAGATATAAAAAAACGATTGTTGATTCTACTTACAACACCTATCTAGAGCAGGAAAACCTACAGAAGTAGAATGCAGATGGATGGATGAAGGATTGGAGAGAGAGGAGAGCAGGAGGCGGGGAGCAACTGAGCCCTAGGCCGAAGATTTCCTTTCGGAGTGATGAAAAAACTCTAGATCTAACTCGAGGTTATCTTCTTGGATAACACGACAAATGCACTAAATACCACTGAACTATTCACTTTAAAATGGTTAATTTTTATATTATGTCTATTTTACCCCAACATACATTTTTTTTAAAGCCATGATCTCTTCTTGTGGCAGAACTGGCACACACAGGACATACGCACCTCCCCGGTACTCGGTATTATTCCGCCAGTCGTTCAGGTCAATCTCTGCGGTGCCAGCAATCACCAGCTCCAGCTCCCTGGCATCGAACACCGAAACCAGCCTTGAGTCTACAACCTGAGACACAGATTGGCTTCAGCACAGAGGCCCCCATGCCAAAGGAGGGTAGAATCGCCGTGATTATTATGTGGGTTACATGGGTGACATGATAACAAATGCAATTAATTTTATGTTCAAAATCACCCTAGGGATCTGAAGGTCTATCCTCCCATTCATGTGTCAAAATTTTCTCTCCCCAAGGTGATGGCCTTCGGCGGTGAGGTCTTTGGGGTCCCCAGGTGCAGCCCTCACGAATGGGGTTATACCCTTTACCCAAAAGGCTCCTTTGAGACTTTGACCTTTTCCCACCTGTTGAGTGAAGGCATGACAAGAACTACCATGTGTGAACCAAAAGACCCCAAATCTGTTCATGCTTCTTCCTCTTGGACTTCCCAGTCTCCAAAATCTGAAAGATAGACTTCCAGTGCTTATGTGCTACTGGAATGTGGTATTATGGTAACCCAAATGGATGAAGGTATCACTGAGGTAAAAGTCTTGGTACAAAGCCCTTCATCAGCTGGGAATAGAAAACAGATCCCAGGGTCTGTGCCACCTCAGACACACACCCCAAAGGAAGGTCACAAATGAACCCAGCCTGACTTTCTGAAGTCACAGTAAAATTTCCAAGAAACATTGCATTGTGAAGGCAAAGTATTCAAATCATTCTGAAGTGACTTGGGTACTCATACCGCTTCACTTAAAGTGTACCTTGACTCGTTTTGGGACCAGGCATTGTATATTAAAATCACTGCACTGCCTTCTCTCTTCATTTCTTTCCTCATTCTCTTCAGGATCAGAAGGACCCGCTTTCCTCGGACTCTGTGCTCTGGCTTTCAGCTTGTGCCACATGTGCCAGACTCAAGTGACCATCTTTGGTGGCGCCCTGATAAAACCAGCCGTGGACAGTGCAGTGGTTGAGGCTTTGCTCTTTTCCTGGCAGGAAAAAACCCTTCAGGGCCTGAGGTCTGAGAAGACATTCGCAGCCTCTTATTTCTGAACTGGAGAAGTATAAGGACATCAGTTTTGTGCTTAAAAGCTGCCACTGTCTTCTCAGTTTACCAATCAACAGAGATGTTGACACAAAATGTGTCACAAAGTGTGTCACAAAATGATGACATCAAAAATGAAAATCTAGCAAGAGTGAACAATGCCCCCAAATGTGAACAGTGTGTTCACAAGAGACACAGAAGGTTCTCACAAGTGGCTCAGCAGGGCCACCCCGCCGGGGGTTTCTGAGAGCGTTTTCACCTCTGACAAGAGCTGGGCTCCCCAGAGTACTGTGGTGCTTTAGGCTCTGAAGGACAGCTGGCCTTTGCCGCCTTGTCTTTCTCTCCGCTCTCCTCCCCAAGGAGCCTCGAGGAGCAGGGTCGTCTAACCTTCCCCAGGCCTCACCTCGTAGAAGCCCCGCACCAGGGCCTCGGTCTGCTGCACCACGCCGCGCTCCACCCGCCACTTCACCATCCTCTCGATGTACTCCTTCTTGTTCTTCTCCGTCACCTGGGTGTTGGCTCCGCCAGACTTCAGCTCCCTTTCTGTGACCTGAGGAAAACGGGGAAGCCATGATGCTTGTCCGCAGGGCTCATCTTCTGGGCAGACATTTTGATTTTGGAAGGCTACTGTGGCGTCTCTTCTCTCTTTCTTTCTTTCTTTTTTTTTTTTTTTTTTTTTGTGGCACAGAGATCTAGCCAGCGCCTTTGCTCTGGGATACCGCCTGAATCCCTTTACAATTTTTTTAAAAAAAATTTTGAGACAAATTGCTAAGTTGTTAACTTGTCCAGGCTGGGCTTGCACTTGAGGTCCTCCTGTCTCAGTCTCCCATGGTGCTGAATTTATAGGAATGTGCCACAGTGCCTGGCTTTGTATTAACATCAGGGCATCTTAATTTTGTTTTTGGTGCACTCTGCCAGGCAGAAGTAAAAAATAAGTATTTGTCTATGGCAGTCTTTTATGGCTTTGCGTGTTTGTGCTGTATCTATAGCAGTTTTCCCTGCTGCCATACTACAAACAAAAATTCTCTCTTATCCTCTCTTTGCTCCTTCTTTAATTTAGTTGGAATTTATTTCAGTGTTAGTAGGATAGCTAAGGGATCTAAATTAAAAAAATTTAAATTCATTCAGTACATGGCAGGACAGTTTAATGAATGGTATGTTTTTGGCTATATTTTAAGTGTATTTGTATAGTTGTAGGAAGAAGTATTTTTTCTATCAAGTGTGGGACATTCTTCTAAAGTATATTTATACAAGAGAAACACAACAGAATTCAGACATTTTCTAGGGCCTATCCCAGATTCTCGATGAAGTGAGCGGTGGGTGTCTGGTGGGCGGCAGGACGCCGTGAGTCACTCTGATCATGGCACGTGGGTGCAATATCATTTTCACCTCAGCTCTATTACAAATTAGCACACAACATGAGCTTCTGAGATTTCTTTTTTTTTGGAGAACTGATATTCTCCAAATTTTAATTGTTAAACCTGCTTGGATAATTATTTTATGAGGGAACGGAAACCTATCTGATTGGAAGACTTCATATTATATAAACAATACTTACAGAAAACCAATAGGAAATCTTGCCTTGTAGACAGTATTGAGATAAATGTACACATTTTGGAGGTTGTGATGAAAACAAGTATTCCCGTGGTTTCAGAGAGCACAAATATTTACATATGTATGAAACACTTTACAGAAACGCTGTCTGATCTCCACTGTCATATGTCACTTAAATAAGCAAATAAAGGGGATGCATGCCATAACAAGCAAAAGAAAGAAGGGGATGTGGGCAGATGTGTTAAACAAAACAGACCCCAAAGAATGCTATTTGAATGAATGAGAGTCTTATTCTGTAGTGTAAAAACAAAATCCAATTACCATATGCTCTAAAAATCTATGATAGACGCACCAGTGACATATATATAAATCTCTCTCAATATATATATCTATGAATTCAAAAGTTGAGACTTGAACACATCCTGTCCATTCATAGTCACAGCAGCAGTATTATTCACCATCCCCCAAAGGTGGAAGAAATTCAGCGTCCACCAACAGAGGAATGGATGAATGATAAAGCTGACACATACATATAATGGAATATCACTGGCTTCAAAAAGAAAGAAAACTCTGACACACGCTGCCATAGGGATGAACCTTGAAGACATTATGCTGAATGAAACAAGTCAGTCCCAAAGGACCCCTGTCACATGTTTTCACTTGTGTGAAGTATGCGGAACAGTAAAGTTCCTAGAAAGAGCAGTGGAATGGAGTTGCAGGAGCCAGGCAGTGAGAGAAATGAAGACTTAGGTAGAGTTTAAGTTTTGCAAGACGAAAGGTTCTGGAGATCGGATACTCCACAGTGAAAATGTACTTACTAATACTGAGATGTACACTGAAAACGGTGAAGGTAGTAAATTTTGTTATATGTATTTACCACAAGAAAACACAAACCCCTCTCCAAGCCTGCGTCACAAACCTGCCCAAAGACCTCTTCATTGACAGTGAAAGTGAGGTCAAGGATATCTGTGATGTTGTTGTCCTTCATCCATTGCAAGCTCTGGTGGAATTCCTCGTCCAGATATTCCAGATCACTCAAGTCGCAGGGCCTGTGTGGATCCCGAGGGAGTAAGATGGACAGAGTCAGGGACCACATCGTGGCCAGGATCCCACTGCAAAATGTGGTTAGGCCACTTTGGGCTAAAGCAGAGCAGACTTAATTCTAACAGTCAGACAATTTTAAATATACTGCTGAGTCAGTATATTCAACAACTTTGGTTCATTCAAAAATTCTCCTTGGAAAACAAGCTACTGACATAATTACAGTAGTAAACAAAAAACTATAAATAGTTGCTGATTTGTGAACTCTCACTGTAAAGCAACTATGCGGTGTGATCGAAAAGTACAGTGGACATTTAAATTTAAAAAAATTATTGCCAGTAAGAGACATTACCATTAATTCCCCTCAGAGTACTCTCCCTCTCTTCTCTCGGATCTATCTCTGAAGCAGCTCTGGAAGTCCCCTTTCATGACTGTCTTTAGTTGTATTGTCATAGCTGCCCTGATGTCCTGAACTGACTCAACTGTTTTCCTTTCATGGTCATGTGGACTTTGGAGTAGACCCAGAAGACACACAGTGCCATCCAAGGTGGAAGAGGACGCACCATGATGTTGTCATGCGCTTGCCTGCCTGTGAGACGGCGCTTAACAACGGCATCCATAGCATTTTCTGTCCACCTTGTGGAGACACCTGGGAAAAAGCACTTCCAGAACCGTATCAACAGGTGGCTAGAACAATGGGAAAAGTGTGTCAGAAGGGAGGGGCGGATTCTGAGGGGGGGAAATGGCAACATGTCCTTTACTGTGATGAATTTTTTAAAAATTTAAACATTCAGTTTTCCTATCACAGCCTGTAAGGTATAAACAATTCTATTCTGCTTAATAGTTTCTAATATTTGCAACATTACACTATTTGTTTTGTTTGTAATATTATAATTTGTATGTGAACTGACTCATGCCCATTGTATGATGTTTTGCTCAGAGTCTTATGTTTCCATAAATGATGCAAATGCCTTTCCTGACATTAAAAAGTGTACGTGACATGCACAGCATTCCCAACAGGAAATCTAACAGGCACCTCACAGGAACAGGAACAAAATAGAGACAGAGGGCCCGAGGCGCCAGCGCTGCTGGCCCACAGAAGGGCTGGGGGACCCCGGGGGCCATGTACTTACAGCCTCAGGAGCGCCTTGTAGAAGGGCCTCGTGAAGAAAGCGTCCAGAAGGTACTGATGGATCAGGGCCAAGCCGAGGATACGACCACTAAACCTGAACCTGGAACACAGACAAGGAAGCGAGATTGAAGGATCATGGGAATGACACCACCGGATAGTCTAACAAGTGTTTTTATTTCGTGGGTTTCTGTCTAGCATTCTCCTTAGGCTGCTTTAGGAATTTTCCCATGGATGTTGCAATGGCAGCAGCCATTTCAGCCATTTCAGCCATTTCCCCTCCTTCTTATTCTTTTCCATAAAGAATGCCGGGCACTTGACATGTATTTTAGAAATCCTTCTCTCTCAACATACCAGACTAGTCATTTTTTCTAGAATCTTCTTAAATTTAGGATTATTGGAATCCAAGAAGAAGGAAATACAAGGCAAGGAGAAGGCAGGAATCTGTGATAAAAGGCTCACCTGAAAAACTGAACCCAGCGACATAAAAGGTTTCTGGACAGTGCGTCCTCACCTGTTCAAGCATTCTATAATATCTGCTAAGTGCTGGGAGATGTTGGACTCAGGTGCGAGTCGTGTCTGGCAGTTGTGTTCAGACAGTGGGAAGAGTTGTATGCAGGAATGGAGATATGCTAAGTGAGCATCAGGGGTTGCACTGCCTGCCACATTCCAGGGAAGACAAGGCCTCCACTGGGAAGACTGGTCAGGGATACCTGGCCACCTCTGGAGACAAAGGCCCGGATTGATTTAAACCTTTGCTGGGGAAACTGCTTCCTGGAATTTCTGCTGATGGGAGATGCTGAGGCTACCTGGAGCGAGATTGCATTACGGCCTTGCTCCTTTTCATGAGGCTTTTTTTCAAGCTTCTTTATTGTATACAAGGTGTAGTAAAAATATATGGTGAATGTTTAAATTTCAAAAAATTAAAGTAAAAGATACATTGCCATGAATCTTCCTCAAAATACTCCCCTCCTCATCATATCCCACGTTGTTGCAATTTTTTAAAGCAGTTCTAGAAGTTGTCTCTCTTGATTGTCTTTGCAAGGGATTATAAAAAGTACAGGCATGGTAGCACCCGTCCATAATCCCAGCACTCAGGAGGCTGAGGCAGGAAGATTACAGTTAGTTTGAGCATAAATGGGCTGCACTGTGGGTTCAAGACCATCCTGAACTACACACCAAGACCTTGTCTCAACAACACCAGCACAACAACACTAGAACAAATGCTGCTGCCCAGTGCTATCCAATGGAAAGGCAGGCTTGTAAAAACATTACAGTATATCCTTGGTGTGGTTTATAATCTACATGTCCCTCTGAAAACTCCCCTGCTCATAACTGGGGCTGTTGGAAAGTGACTGGATTATGGCGACTTAGAGCTGACTCACTTTTAGAAGAGGGCTTTGGTTGAAGGAGCTGGGTCACCCGTGGCCTGGAAGGGTCCCCCTCCCCCAATTCTCCCCTCTCTCTCTCCTGTCTGACTTGCTGTGAGGAGCTCTCCTCTGCCCTGCACCACCACTGCACTATCAGCTGAAATCTCTGCAAACCGTGAGTTAACATAAACCCTTCCCCGTTTAATCTGTTGGCATCAAGTATTATGTCCCAGCCATGAGGGAAGTAACTGAGACAGTCGTCATCTGCTTTCTTCACTGATCCGGCACCATGCAACCTCTGACTCTTCTTCTAAGTCAAAATGATCCTGAAACATGAGGCAGTGATAGCTTGGGGAAGGTTAACAAGCAAGAAAACGATATCCTCCCATGGGTATTCCAGGTGTGAACTTCCGCAGAAATGAATGGGGAACTTCCTCAGGACAGAAGTTCCGCAGAACTTCCTCAGACTGTGCACATTCCTAGATGCAAACAAATCGCAGAAGGAGTTCCAGTGCCCGCTAGGAGTTGTCACAGGTGGATAGAGCACAGCAGTCTGGTCTAGTTGAGGTCTTACCACATTTGTGTGTGTGACTTTTTAATGCTTTGCATTGTATATTTGTGTCAAGGAGTTTAAGGCTCACTTTGTTGGGGCACGGGAATGAATTGGACTTACTATATTCTCCTGGAACAAACTCATTCCTAAGTTGAGGACTTCCAATAAAGACATCTTACCAGAACATACAGAATCTTAAGTGAAACACAAAAGAACTGAGCTTAACAACTTACCCTCAGGGTAATGTAAAATGATTAAAGATGTTTAGTTTTTTTTTTTAATTGAAATCTTTATTGGTACATTACATATACACATCATGAATACACTCAACAGTCAGAATTTGTACCAGTATATGCCACAACTTAATTGTCATTTTTCCCCATACCCCTACCCTCGCTACTACCCCCATCCCCTATATACATAAACTTTGTTTCCTTTCTTTTTTGTTATAATCTCATTATTTTTCTCCCTTCACCCTATTTCGTTTTGAGTATTTTCTATTTCACAATATATAACATACAATTCAAGAACTCATTTTAAAGATGTTTAGTTTTTAGGACACAAGGGATAATTTTCTGATTAAAATTAATCACAAGGTCAAAAGACAAAGTCACATGGCTTTTTTAAGGTTGTAAAAGGCAAACATACTTGATGGTACCCATTGCCAACTTCTAGAGGAAAAGATTCCTGAAAGAAGTCAGAAAGGAAGGGAACATTCTTAGCCCATTAGATGGCATCTGTCTCAGCACTATACAGTTGGCCTTCTGGGTCCCTCACACCCTTGGATTCAACCGACTGTATACTGAAAATATCCACACAAGGAGAAAGAGCTGGATTGAACATGTGCACTTTTTGTTAAAAACACAGCATAAGAAGTATTTTCTTAGCATTTATAATGATTGGGATGCTGCCTCAGGCATTCACATCAGCATCTTGCCCCGGGGAATGAACTTGACCCACCTTGAAGAAACACCTAGTCACTCTGACTTTTCCTAACGATGGGGAGGGCAATGCCAGCAGGACATCTGAAAGGAACCAGTGTCACTGGCATGGACTTATTATAGTGCCCTCTAGGTTTGGTACATATTAGTGAGAGTTCAAACGGTAATCAAGTTTCACACAATTCCAGCCTTCATATCACGTGGCTTAAAGGGCCAACAAAGACTCACCTTTCCCCTTGAGTACGTTAGTACTTATTATCTCAAATAATCTTTGGGCTTTTTGTCCAGTAATTCAAGAGGGGCAGTGTGGCATGGAACATGACATTGCAATGTCTGATGTCAGGCTGTCTCAGTTTCAGTCTGTGTGATTGAAACTGTGTGATTCTGGTAAAATATTTCACATCCACGAATCTCAATTTACTCATCTGCAAAGTGAAGACTCCGATGGCACCAAGAGCACAGGGTAACTGCCAAGATGCCAAGACCCTCTCTTAGACACTGGTGGGGAGTCTGTTCCATGTGCCCACAGGTGGGCACGTGTGTTTCCTTACACCAGGCGCAGAACCTCTGGGCTAGACATTCAGATTGAAGGGTAAGAACGTGGACTAAACCCACAGTGGCTAGTTAGCAGTTTCCTGTTGAGGCAGAGCTGGCGGCCTCTGCTCTGCTTACAAACAGCATTTACGAGTCATGGTGCTCGGCTCAAGAAAGGTTCAATAAAGATTTGTTGAATTAAATTTAAAATTATCTTTGCATTTATCTAAGCAGAGAATAACTACATGAATGGAATTTCCAAAACAGTCTGCACTATTTGGACTCTGTGTGGTGAGGTTAATTTCTCTGTTTCCAATACATATAGTGCGTCTCCATCCAGGAAGACGGACAGAAAGAACAATCTCTGTAGATAACGGGAGTAATCTATGGAAAAATGTGATTCATTTTTATACCAAGAGCCGGTTTCTTCCCCTTTTCTCCGTGTCTTTGATGCCTCTTTTCCTCTAATGAAGCTTAGCATGAATTAGATTGTAAATATTTCACAGTGTGTTTTTGACAGCAGCTCTCCTCAGTGAACACCACCACCAACAGAAAAACTCCACACTTGCCAACTATGAAAGAGAAATCTTTTTTTCACAAGCCTGGATTTATGGAAGGGGCAGTAGGATGGTTTGTCAGGTGAAGAAAATAAGACCTGATGATACCTTGGAAAGATGTTTTGGAAGGTGGAACAAAAGATTTCCCAGACTCATAGTCAATCTGGTGATGTGCGGGTGGGACAAAAATGGAGTAAAACCCTCAGCACAGGGCACAGGCAATATGCCAAGCCCAGAGGAGTGCATTGTGCTCTTTCTGGAAACTCCACAGAGGCTGGAGGCGGGGAAGAAAGGGGAGAAGAAACAGTGAAGACACTGAGTTCTAGGAATGAAAATTCTTAGCAAGAGTTCTGAGAAGAATGTTTTGGAGGTAAACTGGTAAGACTTGGAGCTTTTGAAGGCACATGGGAAAGGCATGGTGCCACAGAAAAGGCCAAAGGTAACAGGAAGAATGGCTTCAGGGTGAGAGAGATAAGCTGTTAAAACTGCAGAGGCTCAAGGTAGAGGAGGGGGTGGTAGATATTTGTATAAGAGCTTGAAGCTAAGGAGAGATGTCAAGACTGAAAACACAGTTTAGAAGTCATATTTTGATAGGTACAAAAGTTAATAAATCAGTAAAACTTGATTACATTGCAATCTTTTATATAAAATCCTATCTGTCTTTCCATCAGTCTCTTCATTCATCCATCCATGAAGAAAAGAGCATGGAAGGATGGAGGTCAAAATAATAATAGTATTTTTTTCTACATAGAGATATTTATTATAAATTGAAATTTTCTGTGATTGCATATTTTTTTTTTTTTTTTTTTTTGAGACAGGGTCTCGCTTTGTAGTTCAGGCTGGCCCTGAGCTAAGCCTCAAACTCACATCACAGCAATCCTCCTGCCTCTGCCTCCCGAGTGCTGGGATTACAGGCGTGAGCCACCACGCCTGGCACTGTGGTATGTGGTACTGGTTGCTGCTGGGGTGAGTCTCCATGCCCAGTATTGTTATGTGGTTACCAGGGATCGAACCTGGGCCCTCACGCTTGCAAGACAGGCGCCAGAATCACTGAGCTAAATCCCTGACCCCTGATTGAGTATCTTTATTGGATACTTAAGTACATATAATACAGATATAAGGAAGAATAGATCAACAATCCAAGTGAAGATTTCCAGGTGGGAGTTCATAGCTAATATAACACAGTGTCCTTGAAGGTAAGCAGTGACACTAGTTCACTGGGTTTGTCAACTGGGTGGTTTCTGCTGCTCACAGAAAGAGTAATTTGAGTGGAAATGACCAAAATTGGTTTTTTTTTTTTTTTTTTTTTTTTTTAGGTTTCTTGAGACAGGGTCTCGCTTTGTGGTTCAGGCTGGCCCTGAGCTCAGCCTCAAACTCTCATCACAGCAATCCTCCTGCCTCTGCCTCCCGAGTGCTGGGATTACAGGCGTGAGCCACCACGCCCAGCACTGTGGTATGTGGTACTGGTTGCTGCTGGGTGTGAGTCTCCACACCCAGTATTGTTATGTGGTTACCGGGGAATCGAACCCGGGGCCCTTGCGCTTGCAAGACAGGCGCCAGAACCACTGAGCTAACTCCCCGGCCCCCAAAATTGGTTTTTAATGGGTGAAGACTGAATGAAGAAATGGGGAAGACTGATGAGAGAGGGGTAACCACCACAGCAAGGGCACGGAGGACAGCAGCACCACAGGTGGGTGAGTCTGCCTTGGGGAGGCCAGGGAGGGCGCTAGAGTTGGGCAGGCCTTTGTAGCGATGTGGTGGTTTCTGTGATTTTATTCCAGTAGGATCTGGAGTCATCTCTTCAAAGTGGAGGAGACTCTGGCTGGTAGGGGCTTTTGGGACAATGGTATGGATGACGAGGCCCTGAGAGGACTTGGGAGCATTGTGGTAGAAACTCCTGAGACCAGAGTGTGTCTCAGAATTGTACTGTCTCTTGGGATTACTTCATCTTTTGAGCCCTGTGAACAGGAAACACCAAGCCCTGAATTCAGTGCTGCGTGTTGGACAGTGAATTACGGTATTGATCTCGAGTTACTTCTTGCCCATGGACGGTCTCCAAGCACAGAGAGGGGAAGGAGTTGTGTGTGTAGGAAAGCAGGAGCTTAGGGGACCTGGGAGGAAGGGCACCATGCTGACTGAATCTGAGGTGTGAATGAACTTGGCCAGCAGTTGGGGGAGGAGGTGGGAACACCAGCTGTAGAGGGAGTAATGATGGGATTTTAGTTTTCAGTTTCTGAGATGGCACAGTTCTGGGTGATAATGAGGTCAGGGGGAACTTGAGGGTGCATGTGGCTAGGATGGATTGTAGATCAAGGCCACTGGGGTTAGGTAGCTTATTTTCAACACCTGCTTTTATTCAGATAATGTCTGGGGGATATTTAAAGACTCCTCCATGCCCTGCAAAAGTCATTTGTTGCAAATGCAAGGCACGCCTTATATTTGGTCTTTATAGCTTCCTTGTGTGTGGAAACAGTTTTGCAAATGAGCTGAGAAAATTTGAAGTCTTCTTTGTCCACCAACACAAGATAATGACAGGATATTATCCTCTGATTGCTAATTAGCACCTGAAATGAATGTCTAGCTCTGATGCTGCCAAGTCCCCTCCATTAATATCTGCCCTGCAGAGACAGTAGGAACAGGGCTGGTTTTCTTTAATGTGGCAGGCCCAGTGTGGAACTCTTTGTTAGAGAAAGCTCATCTGGAAGAAGAATGTGTACTTTAACCTCTGACAATATATAGATTGCAAGTAACTTGACTTAGTACTGACTTGACTCAGACGTTAAATGAAACAATGGTTATGGTAAAATATATCATATCACTGGAAAATGTGGACTGTGGTTTTTCTCCAGCATCATCATTCTAATTACAGTTAACTTAGGCTAATGTGTAAAGTGGAAGAGAAGTAGAGATCTAAGAAGATAAACATTCTGACAAGTAGAGAGGATATCACTCGTGGTTTTCATTCTGCCTGTGTTCAGATACTTAGGCCACAAAATAATTTTTATAAAATCTCAGAGATGATTTCACTGAACCTTGATGGATGTTACATTAACCTTAACCTACAAGCATTCTTTACAGTCCAAATGTTTCATTATTCAATAGCATGCTCATAGGTGACATTATATTTATAAGGCACAAAGTCATATGCATATTTCATTACTTGAGTCAAACAATTGGACAACTTATTGACAAAATCAACCACGTTGCTAAATGAAGGACCAAAATAGCTCAGCTCCCTATTTGTTAGCAATTTCACTTTCTAGCTCTCTTACTGTCTAAGCCTCAACCATTAATTCTCAAGTCAAATTTTATCTGGATTTGCCCTGAAAATTCAGGCAAACTACCTCTTCCCCCTCGGTTTCTCTGTTTATCTTTTTTTTTTTTTTTTAAATTATCTTTATTGGTACATTAAATATACACATCATGATTGCACTCCATAATGGGGATTTGTACCAGTATAAGACACAACTTAATTCTCATTTTTTCCCATAGCCCCACCCACCCTACCACCCCCCCATATATATAAAATTTGTTTCCTTACTTTTTTGTTACAATCTCAACATTCTCTGTTTATCTTGAAGGACACTGATTTCTCCTTACAGGCTTCTGGGAACTGTTAGACGGAATGGGGAATTCTCTGTCAAAACGTGCTGCGCTCTTCAGATATATACTCCCAGGGACCAGAGTGAAATGTAATACTGTGTTTGGAGGTTTTTATGTGGAGGTTATGTGAACAGGTACCTGTAGTGTGTTGAATGTTTTCTGAAAATATATGCCCAGGTCCTAAACCTTGGAGCTTGTGAATATAATTATATTTAGACAAAGGGTTTTTGAAGATATCATTAAGGCAAGCATTCCAAGATGAAATTATCTTAGATTATTCAGGTGAACCCAAAGTCCAACGATAAATGTCCTTAAAAGAGATAGAGAGAAGACATAGAAGCATATTAGAAAGATGCATGAGGGCAAAGGCAGAGATTGGAGTGATTTTATATAAATAAGAGGGCAGTGGAACTAGTGGGGCTGAAAGAGGTGAAGAAAGATTCTCCCCCGGGGCCCTCGGAAAGTGCATGCCCTTGTTGATAACCTGATTCTAGATTTCCGGCCTTTGGAAATGAGAGGGCCCTGTCTGGGTGCTGCAGCAGTCCTGGTCATAGAATACCCAGCCAAAGGATACTCCTCCTTACTTGTCTGGAACACTCCTCACTAAGCACATCACCAGAAGAACTGTAAGCTGTTTTGCTAAGGTCATGTATTAATTTTATGCAAGAGAAGATTTTGTCTCATTTTGGAATAAGACATTGCATCTGCTTTCCATGATCAGAATTCTACAGAAAATTTGGCCCGGTAAGGAACTTGCCTGGGTAACTAGAGTGGGGGGAAACCTGCTCTATCCTCATCCAACTCAGGAAGTGAGGAAGGTGAAAGTTTAGAAGGTCTCCTTAATTATTTGAACTGTACAAATCAGACAAGGCAGGTATGTTAAGATCACTATGTTCCTTGCAGAACCAATATGGTGCCTTTGTGGCTCTTTAGACAGTGTGTTTCTCTCCTGTGACTCATTGACCAATGCACAGTGTTTTACTAGAGCCAAACACCTTTCAGCTTTTCAGTGTTTCCTTCTTCCTTCCTTCTTTCCACAAATAAAATAAGGCGTCTACCATATAAGATGCAATGTACTAGTTTCTGGAATTCCTGGGGAACAGCTCCAGGGAACATCCAATCTAGTGACATCACGTGCCAGGAAAATATTAGATTTAAACACTACCTAAGTGTACGAAGAAATGCCATCTGTAATTGGCACCTGACTGGCACAGTAATAATGGCTCTGACAACATCAAGTTCCCATGCTACACAAAGGTGTGTATGTGCTGATACAATCAGATACCAGAAATACTTGAAGCTGTTTAAGTAACTGCTTCTGAATTAACTGCATTGACAGAGGGGAAATGCGGCCTGCAGACGCCAAGCCAAACTTCAGACACTGAAGTTTGTGAGTGTGATCTGTGCAGCTTTATGTCTTTTTCTTTTTTGAGACAGGGTCTTGCTTCATAGCAAAGGCTGGCCCTGAGCTCAGTCTCAAACTCACAGCAATCCTCCTGTATCTGCCTCCCAAGTGCTGGGATTGCAGACGTGAGCCACCACACCTGGGACTGTGGTATGTGGTGCTGATTGCTGGTGGGTGTGAGTCACCATGCCCAGCATTGTTGTATGTGGGCTGAAACCTGAGCCCTTGTGCTTGCAAGACAGGCACCAGAAGCACTGAGCTAAATCCCTGGCCCATTATGTTTTAATGATCCATCTGATTGCATTTTTTCTTTAGATAACAGAACTAATTGATATTCTTTGAAATTTGAATATAAATAAAAAAGTCCCCGGAAGTCTGAGGAGTATGGAAAGTCAACCTCGGAATCTGTGTCTGCCTTTTCTGTTCTTTTGTCCCCTAAACATTCGAAGGTATCTGTTCTTTTCTCAGCCTATGCCAAGGATCTCTTTTGGACTTTATATGACACATCGTCACAGAAGCCTAGGGTATATTCTTATTTATTTTTCACAGTCAGAGTCCTGAGTTTTAGTCCCAGCTGCCTCTCCTCTGAGACCCTAAGAACATTTGGATCTCTCATTTCTGTTCTCAGTTTTATTAGAATGAAACTTCTGTTGGACAACTTCATTGGTCTCAACCTAGAAAATTCATTTCAGGCCGTTTATGTTGGCTCTGTCCATCCGGCCATTCCAACTTCTGCTGCTGTCAAACTTTCCAACCTTCCTGCTCTCTGAATGTATACTTACTTTCATGAAATGGAGGCTGAACAGAAGACGAAAATTATTTTTTCACGTAATTTAATTTGAAATGTCTTAATAGACAACAAATCTTTTGAAAGGAAGATACTGACTCTGTCAATTCGATTTGGCCCTTAAACCAGAAAATGAACACATTTCATGGAGAATACATTTTTAAGGAATTTAAACAATCATTCCAACCTTTTAATTTTTGTATTTTGCATCAACTCTAAGGCCGTGATATTAATCACCCATTCTAATTTATTAGGGGCCTTGATATTAATATCACAGTGCTCCATTTTCTTTGTCCTTAAAACACAATTCAAAAATAGACAGCAATGATTTCCTTTAATGTCATCAGGCCACCTGTATTCATAGGAGAGTTGTAGTTGGCTACTCAGAGCACAATTTTTAATCCTTATTTTATAGGTTAGAATGCTGAAGCAAGATAAAGAACCTGCTCAAGTTAATTAACCCCAATTCTTGTTCAGCCCGTCCTCAGTTTAAATCCTAACACACCAGGGAAATTCAGAGACTCATAACTGGCATCTCCATCTCTGTGCAGAGCACAAGTCCTGTCTGCCCTCCACCAGTGGTTGCCTATGCATGTTCTGCTGTACTTTTTTTTTTTTCCTAATACAGCAAATATACAAGAGAGCAAAGGTGAAACAGTCTGAAAACCAGGATTTCTATTCCTTCCACACTGAACTTTGTAAGAGTCCTTTCAATTTTGAAATTTGCCTAGGCATGCACAGCCTCTCCAATCCTCTTTTCCCATCTATAGTAAAGGATAATAATGTTAATATTTGCTTACCTACCTCACAGGAGAATTAAAAAGGAGAGTAATTTAATGTTAATAGGTTCTTTGAAGATGAAAAGCACTTCATAATTGCTAAGGTGAGTATATTTTTTAAAAAACCCATCTCAAAGATACTCTTCTTTCCTTATCCTCCTAACTTTGATTAATTAAAAATAATTAGCCATCCTCCACATCACCATTTAAACATATAAAACTTCTATACAATGCATGTTCCAATGTTATTGCCTTCATTTTTGGACCTTTCACGCTCTCTAGTTTCTCATAGAGTAGAAAATCTGGTGTTTCCACGGGGGTGGGGAGGGGGTTCATTTCTAGGTGGGAAAATTGCATGAGCAGCTTGCTATTTTCTCACACTCTTTGAAGGACTCATGAAGTGGTTTCAAAGGCTGTGTTTCTCAAGGAGGGGCAATTATTCTATTAGCAGCTGAATCCAACTAGGTACTTGTTAAAACCCAGGTACAGGGAGGGCAGACCCTACAAAGCAGATGATGAGAATCTGTATTTCAAACTACAGACTCCAGGCCCCTAATTTTTTTTTTTTTTTTTTTTTTTTTTAGGGTTTTTTGAGACAGGGTCTCGTGTTGTGATTCAGGCTAGCCCTGAGATCAGCCTCAAACTCACATCACAGCAATCCTCCTGCCTCTGCCTCCTGAGTGCTGGGATTACAGGCGTGAGCCACCACGCCCGGCACTGTGGTATGTGGTACTGGTTGCTGCTGGGGTGAGTCTCCATGCCCTGTATTGTTATGTGGTTACCGGGGATCAAACCCGGGTCCCTGCGCTTGCAAGACAGGCGCCGGAACCACTGAGCTATATCCCCGGCGCCCCCTCATCTTGTTTTTCAAAATGGAAAAAAAAAAAGTCCAGAAATCCAAAGTGAAGATTTTTGCCTTAGGCATCAGCTGGTGAGCTCTCTGCAGATACTGAGAAGACTGGCGAGGAGCACAGGCTTTGTCTCTCTTGAAAAAAAAAGGACATGAACTGTTTGTTCTACTTGGCCTCTCACTGCCCCATTTATCTGCGGCCATGGGCACCGTCATCTCCTCACACCCCAATAACTAGGTCGGGGTCTTCTTTTTGTCTAATTCCCACCAGTGTTACTAGCCTCTCTTTCCCTCCATCTGGTTCTTTGCTTTCTGCACTTCTTTTATTAATAAATAAGTGTGCCTGTGATGATGTACATTGTCATTTGTTTCTCTCAATGCCAAGGAAGAGGAGCTGACCTGTTGTCAAAGTGCACCTTCCCTTTTGGGCTACAGATCTTTCCCCTCTGATTCCTCCAGGCTCTTGTTCCGCCAGTTCTTTGCACTCTCTTATAACTCTAGACCTTCCATCTCTCTTGGCACTGTCTTCTCAAAAGGCCATGCTCTCCGGGCTGCCCCACACAGCCAAGCTCCTAGAAGGTAAGCTTTCAGGGCTATTTATGGTGAGTATGGAAAAAGTAAGCAGATCTACTTGTGGAAAGTGAAAGCACAGTAGAAAACGCCAGTAGTAATGAAGTCCCTGTGATAAATTCCAGAAAAGTGAAGTTCCCATTCCCTGCATCCCTCTGTCCTCGTACAAGCACAGTTCCCAGCTCCTCATTTCCACATTGTGCCCAGGATTATTCTCATTCCTTTGGTTCAGTTCACATTCTTGTGGGCTATGCTCAGAGCTTGGCCCCAGGCCGGTCTCTTATTTGCACAGCTAACAGTGAGTTCAGCCTAGATCCTGGTATCCCTACCGCTAAAGTTTGCTCAGTAATTGTTCCCTTTGGAATGCAGGACCGTGGGTGTGATGATGTTTCTTGTGCAGCTGCAGGCCAGCTCTTCGGGACAGGCAGTCTGTTGGAAGGTAGGCCTGAGCATCCAGGGGCCACAGCACATCCCTCTGCGCTTCTGGACCCCCCCAGGGCAATTCTGGAGGAGTCTTTTGAGTACACTGATTCAGGAAGGAAGGCCTCTAAGCTTTGCTCTCTGACTGAGCGTGTGTGTGTGTGTGTGGGGGGGGATCAAAACGGAGAAGCATTGGTTGGGGGCACTTGGAATGGAGTGGAAGATTACTGTCAAGCAGACTGCAGACCCATCTGTGGGCTGAGTCTTTCTGAACTGGGTTTCCTGCCCAACGCATGCTGACCTTGGGACTGGGCCAAACTGATTTACCAGCTTTCATTTATCATTTGTGAACCTTCCCTGCTTTCCCCAAATCACCAAGAGATTAAAACAACACCTAATTCCTTTCTTATAAAACAGCTTCACTGCCATCAGTACCATCACCATTCTTGATGAGCAAGTGGTGTAACCATTACTCTTTTTGTAGTTTTAAGCTTTAAATATAGTCACCACTGGGTTGAACCTTGTAGCATGTATTCAAGACTGCTACTGTCTGTGTTTTCTTGGATTGCAATCCTAATTAGTCCTGAATAAATATAATTTTCTTTGTTCTTCATGAGGCTGATTTTATCTCAGTCAACAGAGGTTACTGTCATGGGAAGCGAATGATTAAAGAAAGTGCTTGAGTCTTCACTGGACTGCCCGGAAGGGTATTCGACCATGAACTCAATGGCTGACTACATCGAGGACATTATTGGTTATTGTCTGGAGGTTTGGTGATGCTTGTTCAGTAATCAAACATATTTTTAAAATGTCTAATCTATTTCTGCTGCTACAACATCACAAACTGGGTAATTCATAGCTCTCAGTCCTGGAAGTCATAGGATCCAAAACATGATCTCAGCAGAGTCTATGTCTGATGAGAACTTATTCTTTGCTTCCAAGATGGTGTCCTTCTTGCTAGTGAGCACATGGAAAAAACAAAAGAGTAAAAGGGACTAGGTGCTTCCTTCAACTTTGTTCAATAGGGCACAAACCCTATTCAGGAAGACAGAGTGCTCTCTTCCTCAAAGTCTCCTTTTCAAAGTCATCACCATGGAGGATGAATTCCAACATATAAATTTTGGAGGAGTGCATACCGTTAAGCCACAGCAATGATTTGTTTCCAGATTGCGAATGTGTTTTTATCAAGCCACAGCCACAAAGAAACATACTTTGTCTTGCATTAATATTTTTAGAGCTTTATCCAATCTCTGTGTATATGTGCAGCTGAAAATAGTGGCTTTCAACATTGTGATCTTGCCCCCTAGCAGACACGAGACAATGTCTGTGTGTAGTAGTGGTGGCCTTACCACCAGAGCTAGTCAGAGGTATGGGAGTCAGCTCTGCATTTTACAGTGCTTGGGACAGTCCCTTAGAGAGAAGATGTACCTGGCTCCACCTGTTAGTTCTGAGGCTGAGAAATCTCAGGTTGAGAAACCCAGTCTGCCTCAGTTATCCCTACAAACATGCATGTATACCCAAGGGAAGACTGGTAGCACCCACCATTTGCTAAACAGCTACTCAGTGCCACTTTTTTTCCTCTTTATCTTTCTTCTTCTTTTCTGTGGTACTAAAGATTGAATGTAAGGCTTTCACCTTGAGCTATGTCTTCAGTCCCTTTGTATTTTGAGAAAGGGCTTTGCTACATCAATAAGTTGCCTAGACTGGGCTCAGAGTTGAGAACCTCCTTCCTTAGCCTCCCAGAGTGCTGGGGTTACAGCCTTACAGCACCATGCTGGCCTTTTCTCTTTATAATCACCCTAAAGAATAAGCACTGTTACAGGGCTTAACTGTGCTCCCTAAAATTCATATATTACATTCAGCCCTACAGTCAGCCCTGTGAATGTTTTTGATGAGGTCTTGCCAAATGGATGGATTCTATTCCACTATGACTGCTGTATTTTATAAGAAAATTACCACACACACACAGACAGACACACAGACACACACACACACACACACACACACACACACGGTGCAAATCATTAACAAGACAAGGAGAGAGGTTGCTGAAGAAACATCCTGACAGTCCTCTGCTCACCTAACTTCTGGTCTTCAGAATCTAAAAGCATATATTTTTGTTCTTTAAGCTACCCAGTCTGTGGTATTTTGTTATGGAAACCTAGCAAACCAGTCACTCTTAGTCTGTTTATGCTGCTATAACAGAACAACTACAGATTAGATACTGATGAACAATAGAAATATATTTCTCATGGCTCTGGAGGCTGGGAGAGCCAAGACCAAGATGGCAACAGTGTCTATGTGGGGCCTACTTGCTGTGTCATCATACGGTGCAAGGGATAGAAGGACAAAAGGAAGGAAATGAAAGTGATGTTTTAAACAGAGGAAGAACAGAAGGCAGTGAACCAACTCTCTCATATCCTTTTCTTACGCTGATCTTGTCCATCAAATCTCTGCCTTCTCTTTTAATATTATCACATCGTTAATTAACTTTCAAGTATGTATTTTTGGGGACATATCACTGGAACTGTAGCAGGTACTGTTGGTCTCCTTTTTATGGACAAAGAGCCTGAGGCTCAGATAAGGTAAGAAACCTGCTCGGTGTCACATGGGAAGCAGAACGGGCCTTTTGGTGTGTGGCATCCACCTCCAGAGCTGAAGGCTGCCGCCTCTAGGCCACAAACCTGCTGGCTGCAGAGGGCTGACAATAAAATGCTGCTCTGATTCAGTTTCAAAGCCAGTGTGAATCTTCACAATGCAAAATAGCCAGGAGAGATGGAAGGAGAGGTTCTGAAAGTAAATCTCAACAGCGTTTCTTCACACTGCTTGGTATAGAAATGGAAAAAGGAAGAAAGAGGGGTTTGGGAGATCTGACGAGCAGCTATTCTTCCTTGGAGGAGACCAGCTCTACTTCTCTTGTTCTAGATACTGGAGTGAATGCGGATTTCACTCAGAAACAAAGTTCTTGATAAAAGTGTTTGTTAACCTTTGTTTCGCAAAGGAACTCAAGAGAAGATGAATGTGTTTTCTTGAGAACACTTAGGGAGGAAGACATGAAGGAATTACATAAGATTTTAAGCTGCTTTAAGGATAGGTGAAATTTAGGCTCATGTAAGTAAGAAAACAGAAGGGCCAATTGAGCACAAACACCGAGTAGACAGAAGACCTAAAGAAACCAGGGGGAGGGTGTCTGAGGACAGATTGGCTGGGAGAGGCAGGTAGGAACCAAGGAAGGTGGTCCCCACGACCACCTGAGCTTCTGAAGAATGTGGACTCCACCGGGGAATTATTAGAGACTTTTGTGTTGAGTAAGGGAGATGATAAGACGTGGCAAAGAAGGGAAGACTGGGAGGCGTGATCATGGCACTGTCATGAATAAGTGGCATAATAGGCCAGGAGCTCGGGAGAAATGGTTTGCAGAAGCAAGTGTAGGTCCTCAGGCATACAACAGTGCCTGGATGAATCCATAGATGACATTTTCTTCCCTCGAGTGATTTAGCTAGGACATGTGAGCCAACTGGCATGTTGGCTATTAAGAATTTACTTCTTTTTATGCACATATATAACTTTTATCTAAATTCATATATATTATCACAAATATATTTTGTTACCATTCATCTTGGCGTCTCTTTACCTCACCTCCCCGGCTGTGACCCATGCTGAATCTAAAATGCACTCCTCTATGCTGATCCCTCCCCCTCTGACTATACATATGCAAAATAGTAACATACCGACTTCTGGGAGGGACTGGTCCCCCCTCCAGAGAATCCGGAAGTGACTAGTAACAGCCTACCATTTTTCTGGAGAGGCTATGTAAGAGGAAAAATGAACATGCGCTAGATGAAACCCTACTCTGAGGATGAGCTGAGGCCCTCCATGCTGTTTTTTACCCGTGGTTGCAGCATATCAGTGGTGCTGTTTGCTAGAGTGAGGATAAGCTAGATCTTCCATGCTGTAAACTGTTTGACATTATGGTGTTGTTTTGTTGCAGTGGTTATTATATTCTCAAATTATTCTTTCTACAATTTTTGCTACTTTACTTTAATATATGTATATATATGAACATTCTCATTTCCGGCATGTTTCGGTTTCATTTTTCGTATCGAACCTCAATTTCTAAGTAAAGATATACCAATTCAGCACGTTTTCTTCCCTTGCTGAAACACATGCTTTTCCACGCTGATATCTATGTCTATATCTACATCTACACCTATATCCATATCTATATCTATATCACACACACGCAGGTTTGAGGGTCCTTATTTTTTATTTTGAGTAGCATTTGTTGTGCTTCTATGGTTTTCCTGTTTCAACATCCTGACCTTTGAGGTCTCTATAATTTCATGCCTCTGATTCGGTCTTTTTAAGCCTCATCTTACCGTATGGTGTGATGATGTAATGAATTTAACCATTTTTCTCATGACAGGCATATGAATTTTTCCTGGTGTAGTGTCCTTACAAATGATGCTGAAATACAGCTCCTTGTTGGTTAGGCAGTCAAGCACAGCTTTTACTAGTCCGTGTGGTAAAGTGACATTGTGAGGTTTGACCCTTTGTTCTGCCACTTTTGAGCTGTTGTTGTGGGCAAGTTTTGGACTTTTGAGAATCACTTTTCTAAATTTTAAAATATAAGGGTAATAAAAGGATGTGGGATTCAGGTAGAGTGTTTCCAAAATTACCTGTTAGATAATGAGAGCTCAGCAAATATTACCTACTATGATAACATCTTGGATATTAATGCTTTTGTTTCAGTGAGATAAGACATATGGACCAAAAGGCAAATGGATTTTTAAAAATTTTAGTACATATTGTAGATTGTGTTTTCAAAAGGACATAAAAATCTAAGTGTCAACTGATAATGTAGGAAAATATCCTTTTACTTAATCTCTGCCCAAAACAGGTAATATAATTTTTAAATTTATGGCAGTTTGATAGTTATAAAGTGATACATCCTTTAATTTGCTTTTCTCTAACCATGGGTAAAGTTAAAACTCTTTCTAGGGGTGTGTTGATCATCTGGATTTGTTCTTGGAACAGCCTTGCTGACTTTTCTAGTTTTGTGTTATAGTTAAATTTTTAATGTTCCCCAAAGCCAACAGGTGAACCAGCCTGTACTGCTACTAGAAGGTGGTGGAATCTTTAGGAGATGGGGCTTAGTGGAAGGAAGTTTGGTAAATGGGGGGTGTAGCCTCGAAAGGAATGCTGGGAGCCCAGCCCCTCCCTCTTTTACTTCCTGTCTACCATGGGGCCCACAGGTCTCCCCTGCTAGGCTTCCTGCCACCATGTCTGTGCTGCCACAGGCCCATAGTGATGGAGCCAAGTGGCCAAGGAAAGAAATCTCTGAATCCACGAGTCAGAATAAATATTTTGTCCTTGTAATAAATCTTGTGTTGGTGTTGGTATCTTGTGTTGGTGACAGAAAGGTGATACGTTATTTTCTTTCTTTACTTCTTTACTTCAAGTTGTAAGAACTCTCTGAAATCAGGATTACAGATTGCCAACTTCTGATTTTCTCGAGTTACACAAATTATTTTTTCAAAACCAAAGCTTTTCCTTTACTTTGTTCATGGAACTTTTCCCATAATAAAAGTTATTTTAAATTTTATCTATTCAAATTTGTCTTCTTTTATAGATTCTAGGCTCCCAATTTACATTTAGAAGGTCTCTACTATTCAAAGTTTTTTTTTTTTTTTTTGCATTGGCTATATGCTCTCTGTAATGCTTAAATTGTAGAATATGTATAAACTCATTTACAATTTACTGTTATTTTTTTAGACATGTGTTTTCAAATTATGAGTCAAATACTGTATAATCTTTCAGAGGCATAGCCAGCTGCATCGGCATCATTAACTAAATACTTCATTCTCAGCCAACAAGAAGTCTCCCAGAGTTGCTGGAGAAATCTTGGTTAGGGAAGCCAGGAGAAGGTGAGGGTAGACACACTCACTCTCGATCATATGCATTTCATGCTGAGTTTTCATCTAACTTTTGCCCTACAGTGTTTCCCAAGGAATGGCTAAGAAGGCTACTCAGATTCACTGGAGAAGGGAGCAGCAAAACCGTAACAGGTGTGCAGGGAAGAACCCAGGGACTGTTGCTGGGATACAGCAGGGCTGGGAGAGCTTATCTCTGCCTCGATTCCAATCAACAGCGTACACTGAGCTCTGCTGGCAGGAGAGAGCCTGGAGATTGAGGGGTGTGAAACAGGCAGTGGGATCTCATCATACTGTGGTTATACTTACTAATCCATGGCTGCAGCCGAAGCGAGGGATATTGAGAGCATGCTCTCCACAGAGTATGCTTCTTCAGTTCCCCCAAACTCTGTAATTATACTTAATACCCAGTTGGCTGAACTCTGAACATACTCTAGGAAGCTTCCTTCCGCCGCCCACCTCCTCCTGCTGAAGAACTGAACACACAATTTTCACCATCCAAATAGCATCTGCTTAGGAAAAGAGCGAGGTTTGGGGGATCGAGCAGAAGGAGGCTCTATACTTCTTTTACAGTTAACAAAGGGCACCACCGGGAGTTTAGTTTGAGAGGACCTGGAGTGTTTGTTTGTGACACTGGTAAGGTTGGATCTGGCACCACCAGTGACACAAAAGGAGAACTGAAACCTTATGGTAGTTGCTCAGAACTGAGGGAAGGGCGGCATCAGATATGGAGCCTGAATTCTGAAACTCCTTCTCACACAGACGATTATGTAAAGAGTGGCACATAGAATCTATTTATAACTTTCCAACTTCACACTCCACTTTATTATATGGATAGAATTTATCATTACCTCAAACAAAACAGTTGTTATATTTCTAACTCATAAATATTTATAACTCATGCATTCTTAAAATGATACATGTTAATATCCAAAAGAAGCAGTGCAAGCACCGTCCCTAGAAATAGAGAAGAAACAGTTGCTTAGACATTAGTGCATCTTAATTTGCTCTGGGAAAAGTACCATTCAAGATGACTGAGGCAGCGAAGAATGACTAATGCTTAAACTAGTGAGGGTCACTGGTAGGAACTTAAAGGATCCCGTCAGTGTTGCCAAGCATGGTAGCACATGCCGCCGATCCCAACAGTCAGAAGCCAGAGACAGGAGGGTTGCTGCAAGTTCAGCCTGGGCTACATAGTGAGTTCAAAACCAGCCTGAAATCTTTAGCAAGACCCTGTTTCAAAAAACCAAAGCCCAAGCCCAACCATACAAATAAGCAAAAAACAAAATAACAATGAGCAGTATTTTTCTCAATTCTAAACTGAATAGAATTTTTACTGAAATGCTTATAACCAAGAAGTTTTAAAAGAATAGCCCATCCACTTGTTGTCTATCCATCCATTCACACATTTTCCCCTCTTTCCTTCTTCTGACTACCTTTCTTCTTCCTTTCCATCCTTCTGCACATATTTACTAGTGACAAGTCTGTGACTAGGGAAGGTACAACAAGCTCGACTAGTTTTATATAGGATACGTTCAAGGAAGGAGAAAAAAATGAGATATACATATACCATCTATTTAATTTGAGATAGTGACTAGTTCTGTCAATAAAGCAGAACATTAATTTGGAAAGTTATGAATAGATGCACAAATTTAAAGTAGTGTGTAAGCATGTCCCTTAAATGACATCCCCTTAGAAAATAGGACAGTGACAATGAAATGAGAAACTTTCCTATCTAAGCACAATAATTTGAAAAATATAAAAACTTTGCACCATTCATGAGTTGTATTAGATACAAACTAAATCTGGCTCTTTTCATAAGCCATCATAGTTTTGTTGTTTATGTCTCCATTCACAGATCCTTTTTTTTGGTGGGGTATACAGGGGATCGAATTTGGAGCCTTGTGCTTGTGAGGCAGGTTCTGGAACCACTGAGCTTCATCTCTGACTTTCATTTAAAATATATAATAATTTTCACCTAACATTTCCTTATATGCCATTTTATAACAACTGATAAATTTTCAATGACATAAAATTCTAGAAAATATTAAAAATGTTGACAGGATAAATCTCAGAGCATCTGAGGCTGTGGCCTTTATAATGTGCCTTACTTAGATGACAAGAAGCGTAATTTAAAATAGAAGGCATCACAAAGGGAAGGAATGGGGGACTGGTGTGAAAAGCTTTCTCTGCACTGAGTAACATTTTCGTAGAATTGCAGAGGACTGTAGATTCATTGTAAGCAGTTTAGGTTTCAATATACTTCATTTTTCACCATTTATAATTCATTCTCCTTCCAAAATCTCTTCTTATGCCACAGCTTCTCCGCTATTTTAATTCTTCTCCCTCCCAAGAATTCTTTCAAAAGATCCTGAAGTGGCAACCTACTGCCCACCCCACTCCATCTTGTACTTGTAGCTAGAGTTTACGTTTTGATTTTAGATACAGACTCATAAGATCTGCTACTCTGAAAACATGACTGGCTCCATATCTTCGCCATCTCTGCGATGGCGCCTAAATTCCATAGGAAGCCATCACAGCCCTTCTCTATAAAACCATGGGATGTCTTTCCAGCACCTTGCTGTATTCTGAGGTCACACCAAATCATCAGACTATTGGCCCCCGGAACTTGCTGAAGACGTTGGGTCCTCTATCTGGAAGTCCCTTTCCCATTCTTACTCATTTTTCAAAGCTAACACGTACCATAATACACCGTGATAACTGGTGTAGTAGGAGCACGTGTTGCCCTGGCCATGTTGTACTGTGATCTGCCCTTTGTTTCAGGCTAGAGCTTTTTGTGGAGTCAAGGTGCCAGCGTTCCAACTCTGACTTGGTCTGTCCCAATCTGTGACTTTGGTGATTTTGTGTCTCATATCCCTCATGTCTAAAGTAGGATAACTCAGTGTCTAGGTCAGAGTGTTGTTAGAAGAAAACGTCTGAAACAGTGCTAGGTATATTCCCTGAGTTCTCCCTGGATGCACTGCTATTTAGTTTTATTGTTCATGCCTGTATCCCCCACGTATGGCTTGAATGGGGTCTTTTTAAAGCTCACAAACTTGGTTCCCAAGGCAGCGATGTTGAGAGCTGCACCACTGAGGGGTGACTGGGTCATGAAGATTCTGCCCAGGTGAATCCATCCATGGACTCACGGGTTAGCACAGCTGGGTTCCAGAAGAGGGTGCTCTCTGACTCTATCGCAATCTTGTCTTTTGATGCCTCTGTCATGTTACAAGGTAGCCAGCACCTCTGATCTCATCAGAGATCACGCAGACATGGCACCATACTCCTGGGCTTCCCAGCCTCAACCTCTCTAAATCTCCCAGTTTGTCACAGTCAGTTATACAAATAAAAAGTCTCAATACTTGGCATGTAAAATCTGCAATAAATAAGAAAATAATTAAAAAGTGTGCAACATGCATGTTTTGTCAACATGCAAATGACATCATCACAATCAAAAAAGAAGAGATGACATTAATATTCCATATTACTTGGAATAGTAATCCAAGACTTCTGTCCTCAGAGTCACATAGTAGACTCGGTTAGATACAGCTCCGCAGATGGACTGCATGGCCTGGACTGTATGAGCTCTGGAGTCCCCATGTCCCTCTCCTTCATGAGTTTTTCACCTTTTTCTGGCCTGCCCTGTGATCCTGGGGACCAGACTACAGTATCGGGCTCCCCTTTACCCTCTTGTTGAGTTTGGCCACAGGGACTGGAGGGTGGGATGAGAGGACTGTGGGTGTTATTTCCAGGCCTCTCACTGCCTCAGCCAGGCCTGGCAGGGGCTCTGTGTCCTCCAGGATCCCTGCTCCCAAGGAGGGCCCCTGATGGGCTCCAGCTGTCCCCCAGCACCCAGACTCCACCTGTATTTTCCTAGTTGGCCTGTGCATTTCTTTTGCAGGCTCTGACCAGGTCTCTATCTGCCTGGAACTTCAGTGCTGTAAATTAGCAAAGAAACAGCAATTGCAGGAAGTCCCATTAGGCCAGTTGACTTAACGTGTATAGTACGGAATTTTCAGTGTGTTTATTCATATTGGTATTTATCTACAGAAGTGGAAGAAGGTAGAATTGCCACATCATGGTTTGAGGCTTTTGATGTAGCTGGCTCTATTCCAATGACTATAAAGCCCACAGTCTCTGAGGTCACAGGGAAGCTTCTATGGGACAGTGATAAAGCTTCCTTTGGCAGGATACACCCTGTAGGCACCTGTTCCAGATCCTCCTTCGGAGTGACAAGGAAGAGCCGCCTCTCAGTAACAGCTGCCCCAGGCAGCGCACAGAGTACAAATCCTCTCAGGGACGTGTGCACTTACTGCTGACATCTGAGGGCTTCACTTCATTTATTTATTTATTTTCTGACACTCAAAATTTATAACTTAAAAGTCAAATCACTACAAAATGAGGAGATTAAAAACTGCAACACTGATAAGGCCCAGGACGAGTAGCTCCAGGGCAAGTCTGTCTTTTCCAGAGGCCAGAAGAAGCAGCACAGTGGAGCCCTGGGACTCACAGCCACTGGCCTGGCACAGTGCATGGGCCTTTCCAACTAGGGAAAGCCTGGAGGAAGAGCCTGAAGAGGTGTGTGTTCACTGTACTCCCTGGACATCCATCCTCACTCTGCTATGTGAGGTCAAGAGGAGACTCAGGACTATCCTGGATAGGATGGAACACCTTGGTCAGCTGTCCTGAGCTCAGATATGGTGGTTTCTGGGACATCTGGGGCATGTGTCAGGGCTAGAATGGGTTCCAAGGCCTGTAGGCCCCGAGGAAGGTGGGCCAGGTCCCAGCACCTGCCCTCGTAGGCTTGATGACTTTAGAACCAAGGATGACAAAAGTGAATCTGTAGCAATTAAACACACAGCGGAGGATCCTTATTTATCTAACAGCCCTGGGCATGGAAGGTACTGCTGTCACATGAGGTATAATACTCATTCATGTGCCCAATAGTCAGCAGAACTCCTTGAAGTGCCCAGGGTTGTGTGAGAGAAAACTGAGACAACATCGTCTCTGCTGGCATAGAGCTCATCTTGCTTGGGATCCTGGGATGAGTCAGACAAACCAAATAACAGTGTGAGACACAGAAGAAGCAGAATAACAAAAACAGATTCAACTGACCGATAACCAAGGCCACACCCATGCAATGTTTCTGTCCTGAGCGATGTTTAGTCCCTTGAAGATTACCTATCTTTGCCACACTTATTTCTGGTGGGTGGTCTGTGGTCTTGTTCACTGGCTTCCAGATGG
Source organism: Petromus typicus (assembly GCA_004026965.1). Taxonomy (NCBI): domain Eukaryota; kingdom Metazoa; phylum Chordata; class Mammalia; order Rodentia; family Petromuridae; genus Petromus; species Petromus typicus. The sequence goes on along the minus strand of PVIR01001834.1, from coordinate 45,493 downwards.
AAGAGGAAGTGATCAGGGGTGGTATCTATCTCCATGTCCCTGCCAGGCTGAGTCTTCTGACTTGTCCTATGTCAAGGGACAATCTCCATCTTTACCCAGTGAGGGTTCTGTCTCTGTGATAAACCCTATAATTTTTGGCCTAAGTGTTTCTTTAGGAGTGATGGACAGGTTATGGTGGTTGCCATCTTTCTCATGGCCCATGTGACCAATGCCTGTGAAGTGAGGTAGGGAGGAAGATGGCAACCATATCCATCCTGCTGGAGGATAAGAGTCACCCAAGGCCAGTGAGTCACAGGCAATCTGATTTGGCATTCAGGATTCTGGTTTTCTCAACATCACGGACTTCCTGTCTACATGAGTGACAGTGACCAGTCTTCAGGCAGGAGCTGCTGCACCCACTTGCTGAGGGCATTATTTCCTGACACAGTGTGTGTCCTGGTTTTGTGCAAGACTCAGAGACACTTCACTCAGATCGGAGCTATGCTACTCACCGCCTTCCACTCCTACGTAAGACAGAATCAGGGACACCGGAAATGAAATCCCTAGATGCCAGAAATAATCTGTGTTGAGTTTCCTGTTAATCCATTTGGCACAGAATGACTTACAGCAGGAAAGTAAAAGGAATAATTCAGTGTTTTGGGTTTGTTGAGTCTCCAAAGGCCATCACAGACTTCCTGTTTGTTATGGTCTAGATCTAAAATGTCCCCCAAGTTCTCAGGTGTGTGGGAGGTGGCCGCACCATGGGGGCATTCATTCACCCTATTAAGTCCCTGATGAGTTCACAGTTGAGTGAGCCAGTAGAAGGTGGGACCTGGTTGGAGGTGAGTCCCAGGGGTGTGACCTGGAAGGATATATTCCTGTCTCCAGCTCCTCCCTTCTGTCTCAGCCTTCTGGTTGCCATGGATTAAGGACCTTTTTCACCACCATGCAGCTTCTGCCTTGGACCCAGCCCACCATGGACTGGAACCTTGAGGCAAAATAATCTCAACTTCTAAATTGTAGGTGGTACATATGGTGTCCCAGGATGAAAAGTGGCTGAGATACTGATCAAAGCTAAAGAAGAGACTGTGCAGGTAGGTCAGATCACCAAGCCTGGCCATGAGCAGAAAGCAAGTCAATTTCCCTCTCAGGAACTTTGAAATGCTGACAGAGACAGAACTGTCCAGCTTCACATAGGCTTCATGACACACTCAGACAGCTTCAAGGGGAGGTGGGCAGAGTCCTCTTCTTCAACCGATGCGTGGAGTTAGAGCCTCACAAGGCAGCTGAGGCCCAGTGTGCACTTCTCGACAACTCATAACCCTATGAGCCAAGCTGCAGAGAAAGCTGCCGTCTCGTTGAGCTCCACTCAGCTAGCTAGTGGGTTTGGAAGGCCACCAACAGGGCTGACTGCAGGACCCACAGCAAATCCTGCAACACGAGTGTGAATGTTGGCCTGTAGAAGTCAGCCTGCCTACTTTTGAGGCCAGGTCTTCAAGAGAAGGAGGACTTCTGAGCCCGTGGAAGATCTCAGGGAATGTGCTGATTCTTACAGCACTCCTGACTCACACTTTCCTTCTTTGATGCAATAACACAGAGCAGCCACTTCAGACGGAGCCTTTCAGTGCGGGGCTGAAAGTGGCAGAGCCAGCTTAAGCGTGGCTGGCCAGGCTGCTCTTGCCATTCCGCTGCGTCTTCTGTGCTTTCACACGTGGACACGCTGACATGTATGGACGCCAACACATCCTTCCCAATTCCGAGCCCATTTCTCTACCACGGTGCTGGTCCCTTCTCCCCTGGGCAGCGTCAGCTCCATTGTGACTCTCTGAGGTCCTCAGCCACACCCTCCCCACCCTTTGCCCTCGAAGTTGCCTCTCTGTTGCCTGCTCCCTCCCTCCAGCCTCTCACTTCTCATCTGCCCCCTTCCCTCCCTCCATAGGGCTGTGTGCTGACCCCCTCATGCCCCTCTGGTCCCTTCACTTCCTCATCATGTCCTCTCCGGCCCTGAGCTCAGGCTGCCCTTGCTTAGCTTCCTGCTAAATGGCCCCTGCTGCTCTGCCCACCCTGCCCCAAGACACAGTGCTGTGCAGTCTGACCCAGCACCACTCCCCCTCTGCACACGCTCTGGATGATCTCTTGTCCTCCATCTAAGCTCCCATCTGTGCTGGTGTCTCCCCACATTTCTATTTCTACCTGCTGCTGTCTGGCTACCAGGGCTATCATTCTAGTTAGGACACATATAATAGTTATCACCTAACTACAAGCTCTGCACGTCAGAGCAAATGCTATGTCTTTCTTCAGAAAATTTTCTACTTCACGTAGTTCTTACACAGTTAACACTAACAACTGTGTGGTCAAAGCCCTGAACTTGAACTTAGCCCATACTCCTCTCTCTCTCGTCACCTCCAACACTCAGTGACCTGTCTCTGTGTCCTCCCCCGATGTGCTCCTAGAGTTAGTCCCTTTCTCTTGTCACAACTTCCGCCTGAGCTCTGACTTCTCTTTCTCCCTTTGGCAGATTAACTGCTCTGCTCAGAGCTGTTCTACTCTTATCTACTCTCCCGTCTTACTTCCTCAGACTTATTCTCCACACTCTGGCAAGATTTACTGCTTAAAAACACAGGTGTCATTTCACTGCTCTCCATAGTTATCACAACTTTCTGATCTCCACCTAATTTACTTCCGTCTACAAACCTCTCTTTTTTATAAGTGTCACAGGTTTCACTCCATGCAGCCTTCTTGGGTGAAAAGATATTCTCCCCTGTGATTGAAGATAGTTCAATGTATCTAGGTGTCCCCAATTCATGATAGTTTGACTTATGATGTTTCTGACTTTATGACAGTGCAAAAGAGACACACATGTCATCAAAACTGTCCTCTGCACTTGGATCTTTTCCTAGACTAATGGAAGCAGTAGAAATCTCTCTCTATGCCAGGCAGAAGCCCAAGGGTAGCCCCCAGACAGCAGCATGACTTTGTGAGTAGGGAAGGAAAACTCTGCAGGGCCTCATGTTGCTAAGCTATGATGCTCAGCAGTTTAGGTATGGGAAACACATTTTTTAAACTTATAATGTGTTCAATTTATGATGGATTTATTGGAATATAACCTCACTATAAATTGAGAAGTATCTGTATAAATGTATCTCATGCTAACACATACCTGTGTACGTTCTGTGCATTTAACTTAACATTTAAAACATTGTGATTGTTGGCTTCTGCCCCTTCCACTCTCCTTCTTAAGGGCAGGGACCTTGCTCAATTCATCAGTGCACTCGCCACACCTCGTATGTGCTTAATTTACAGTTGCTGTATAAACAGCATTTCCCTGAAACACCTAGTGCAGACCCATAAGATAGGGATGAAGGATTTGATAAAAATATTCCTTTTTTGATTATTGACTTAGTTTGTGGCCCCCGAAATACTATCTTAAATTTCACGCTCACAGAATGAGAGACAGTTGAGGGATTATATTACACGTGACCTGTGTGCCCATGCATCCAGATGTCTCCAGTTAGGATGTGCCCACTGCTGGAATGGCATCTGCCTCAGCCAGTCACCTGCCTCCTCCACCTGCCCTGCCTTTCTCACAGACACCCACATCTGCCTACTGACAAGTTATAGGACAAAGTGTAGAGACACAGGGCAGGTTTAATTTGTCTTGTGGAGACACTTCATGTGGACACATTCTTCCTTGGCTTGAGAGCTTCAGAGCTGAGCATGTGTTGGGAGACAGGGCATGTACAAACCTCTGGTAGTCCTAGGTGGATATCTGATGGCATGTTGACAAAACCATAGGGACCTGGGCTCTAAACCCAGCAGTCCTGGCATCACCCCAGTGGGTCCCTTCAATAGTAGCATGAATAAGTTACGTGAGGAAGGCCCTCCATTGGCCATCTCCAGGATTCATTTCCCTTCAATAGCTGGAACTCCTACAGTGAGATCTGGGGTCATTTTCAAATCAGGCCTGAGGGAGAGTGTAGGATTATGTACGTATCCTACATGTCTCAGGCAGCTTTTGAAGGGTGTCTCACACCTACATTGGACTTATCTTGTCCACAAACTTGCCCAGAATGGACTGATAGCCATCTTCCTACAAATAAAGATATACTGAATTTTCATTTTGGAAGGGTGCTTGGAGATCACCTAGCCCGGCAAATTTATTTTCCAGTAAAATGCAGAAGCAGATATTAAAACCAATAGTCCAAGATCAGACTGAATTTCAAACCCAGATACTTCCAAGAAGTCTCCACTGGGAACTCTTATGACTTAGTAAAATTATCAACACTCCCGACTTTCATCTTTTTATGATTAGTGCATCTTCAGGTGGCAACTCTTCTATTTTACATCGATTTGCTATTGTCCTGATATTAGTGTCTTTAGAAATTTATCTTGTGTTCTGAATGAAGATTAACCTGTACTTCCTTCTAAGTTTCTGTTATTCACCCCCATCCTCTCTCACAGGATTTACTTGACTGCTCTAGAAGCAGTGATCTTAGAGAAATACTTCTAAGAAAGACAAGAACTTCAAACACTAGAAAGTGAACGTTATAAATCTTACCATTCAAGGTGATTTTCTACAAATGCTGACATGGGGCTGATCTGCACCGTGTAAGTGTCATTCGCGGAGTACTCGAAGAGTCCGTAGTAAGGGTTGAAGAGCTCCTGAGACAAAAGGAAGAAGAACTCTCGAGAAGGACCGCTGTAGTCCAGGCTACAAAGGAAGAACAGGTCCAGGAAGCTCATTTTGTGCCCAAAAGTAAAGGGACTGTCTTACCCAGGTTCTAGTGAGCTGTTTCAGAGCCTGGGGCCACTGGGGAAAACGGGGGAGGCATTTTCTGTCTTTTGGGGTGAATCCCAAAGGAGGGGTCATTTTACACTGGAAAATGATGTGGAAGTTATTGGTCTGAGGTGTTAACCAGTTGTCTTTGATTGAATTCACAGAAATGGTCCTTGATCTTTTTTTCCCAATCCTAAGCCGACTAAATGCAAATGAGACCTTTGCTGTGAAATAATTTCCTACAGCCATGCGTGTGTCCACCTGTAGGCACATGTGCATATGGGTGAACTAGGAAAGCTTCAAGCATGTTCTAATGCTCCTGGTTAGGTGGGCCTTCCCTCCCCACTTAAATGATTTCCTCGAAAACACAGAAAGTATATATATGTTGTTACATGTGTGCACTTTCATAAGATGAGTTTTTTGATTAGATACTCAGAAGGGTATATTCCCTACAAAGAAAAGGGGCAGTGGCTTAAGATTATATTTTTGGTTTATACTTTGATCATGTGCTCTCAGATTCTGGAAGGCCTATAATTTAGGATTTTGAAGAATGTGGGATCTAAAGCTTGGGGACACCTGGAGAGAGAAAGACCTCCTGGGAGGACATGATCAGAATCACCTTGAAACCCAGGCTTATAGACACCTTGCTTCTTCTTGAGAAAAATGCACCCTGACTCCCCGCCCCAGGTTCTGGTCTGCCAAGACTGAGGTGTGTATATAAGATTTCTGGTGTCTCACCCCTCCTCTCCAACAAAGGTGACATACAGCTTGTTCCTCTGCAGCTCCTTCCGGGAATAGGCCATCACTTGGTTGAAGGTTCCCTCCAACAAGTGGTCCCGGCGAATGATGAGCCTGTGGAGGAGAGTAGTGGCGGTGAGTGGCGGCTTTGTAGTGAGGACACAGGACAGTGCTGCACACAAGTTGTGAGTGCTCAGTTTACAATCTCCCTCCACAGTCTTTCTAACAAGAGACGAAAGGGCAAAGTATAGTCCCCTAAGCTGATAAGTGGGTGAGGAAAACAGGTACACGTGTCACTGAACATTTTCCACTGGATTGGACTATTTCAGATACTTAGTAATCAGGTCGTAGGACATCTTGATCAGGTCCTAGGATAACTCCTTTGTTGTGTGTGCTGCTGGGAACTGAATGCAAGGCCTTCACACTGAGCCGTTATCTTCGACCCCTTTTAATTTCTTTTTTTAAAAATAGACAGAGTCTCACTAAGTTGCTAAGTTGCTTAGCCTGGGCTTGCGTTTGTTCTCTGCTGTCTCAGCCTCCTACAGTGCTGGCTTTACAGGCCTATAAGCACCATAGCTGGCTCCTAGAATGCCTCTCAAATTGGTTTCTTGCATATAGGCTCAGTGTTTTAAGATATAAATAGTAACACCAGAGGGAAACAATTTAAAACCTCTTTTTATTTAGATTTGAACTGCAAAGTGAGAGTCTATGAATTTGAATGAATTTTACTAGAGTTAAATTTTTCCCAAGAATAAGTAAAGGGAAATTAATGCATAAAGTTTTTTATTTAGTACAAGCTTTTTTTTTTCTGAAAAAGTCTATTATTGATGCTCCATGTAACTATGTCTAAATTCTACAGCCCTTTCTTTCTTCCTCCTTCCATTCTCTTTCCCTTCCAACTTCCTAAATTTCTTTTGTCTTTCCTTCCAACTTCCTAGCTTCTTTCCTTCTTTCCTCCCTTCATACTATCATCGCCCCCACACCGGAGTAGTTGACCTCCCAGAAGTATTACGCAGATGTAAAGGAAGAGGAGAAAGTCTCCCCATTTGAATTTAGCGCCAAACCCTGAAGCACTCACTTAATTTTCCCTGGACCCTGCCCAAATCCTTTGGCTTCTAGTTTTCTGTAGAAATTGCGGAGCTTTGCCTCAAAGTCTCTCCGGTACGGTGAAGGGGCTCTTGCGCTGGCTCTCTGTAAACCTGCAGAGAAAAGCACACAGGTTCGCTGGCATTAACTTTTTAATCCCAGTGAAAATACGCACAGCAAATATAAGCGAGAGCCTGACTGGGCAGGTTCTGGGACTTCCCGCCTCTTCTCCAAGAAATCTCTGTTTCCGTGACGCTCCTCGATATTTTTCTAATGCACAGAAATAATACAGTCAAGAGAAAAAGTATGTTCTGATGGAAATAAATATCTAAGTCTTCTTCAAGTATTTCATAATGTATTGCCGTTAAAAGGACCTTGATTTTGTTGGGTTGATTATACTTGGACCATCCGAGACAATAAATATGAACTGAACTGGACCATGTCTTTCTTGTAAGTGGTTATTTTCTAAGAAGTGATTGAAACTGTAATATGAGAACTGCACTCTAACGTGTTTTCTGCGCTTTTACATTAACGCTGATTCCAGGAGAAATATGTCTGTACAATAGGGCCCAGAACATGTAGGAATTTATATTAGGTGACCTCAAATTTATATTAGGTGACCTCAAATCATAAGAACAAATTTTATATCTATAACATATATCTATAAATATATATTTACACATACACATATATATACACACATATATACATATATACACACACCTACACACACACACACACACACACACACACACACACATATAAATCTTCATTGACTCTACAGAGAATGTTTGCAAATGCTCTACAGTGGTATGCCTATTAATGAAAAGAGAAACAGAAAAAGTAACATTCTTTTCTTCTTCTTTTTTTTTTTAGTTTTTTTGAGGCAGGGTCCCCCTTTGTAGTTCAGGCTGGCCCTGAGCTCACTGTGTAGCCTAGATGAGCCTGGAACTCAGAACAATCCTCCTGCCTCTGCCTCCTGTGTTCTGGGATATGGACATGAGCCACCATGCCTGGCATTGTGGTGTGTGGTACTGATTGTGGTCTGTGGTCACCTGGGATCGAACTTGGGACCTTGCTCTTGTTAGGCAGGTGCTGGAACCACTGAGTTAAATCCCCGGCTCCAAAGTAACATTCTTATCCAAGTTTTACAGATGGTCAAAATCATGATTCGCCCATTCAACAGATATTTATTAGTTGGTTACCATCTGAGAATTCCAGATACTAATGTTACAATCTCACTTAGACTAGTAAAAAAATGAATAGATGAGTATGCCATTACAGGTTGAGATGGTTGCTACCCATGAAGGAAAGGAACACAGTTCTGTGAGAATATGGAACCTGCTGGCCAAGACCAGGAACAATTTCCTCGGGGAGAAACTAAGAAGAGAGTATCAGCCAGACAGAAAGTTTTCCTATCAGAAAAGAGAGGAGCTGGGAGAAGAACAACTCAGAGAAGATAGACACATCTGTCTTATGGCCAAGGGAAAAGCAATGTCTTTGAAGCACAAGGGATGAGGACAACATGATAAACAGCTCTTGAGATGTAGGCAGGAACCACACCCAACAGGGTAAGTTATATTTTTGCTAAGCATTCTATTTCCTGCTAATTGTAACAGGAAGCCATTGCAGGAGGGCTGGCACGATGTGACTTCCTGCTGGAGAGAGAAAAGACTGCAAAGAAGCAGGGCAGATTTAGATGGTCACACCAAACAAGTTGTAGGTCAGGGCAGTGAAGATGGGAGGGGGTTGGGCTGGAAATAGAATTAGCGAACAATGAAATGGATACAGGGAGAGGTGTGTTTCAGAACCAAGGGGATGATATTCACTGAGATGGGGAACAGAGGAAAAACAACCTAGTTGTGGGGGAAGATCACGAGTTTGCTCTTTGACTTATGGCAGAGATGTAGGTTGATGAGAAGAAAAAAATGAAATAAAACAAAAACCTGGGAGTGAGTCTTGAGAGTCATAGAAAGAGGAGAAGAGACTACAAGAGTCACCAGGGTGGACGCCATGGCTGGATGGGGCCACTTGGGCTCACTGGACAGGGACTCGAGGGGACAGCAGTCAGTAATAGGAAGAGGCTCTGAGAAGCCAGGGGGAGGGAGGAGGACTCTACGGAAGAGAAGGCGACCAGAGGTCCCAGTGAGCCTGAGGACGAGTCTTCCTCTCCCAGACAGCACCGAGAAGGATGAGAGGGGTACAGCTCTGGTCATCCTGTAGGCCTTGGAAGAGGCATTTGAGAAAGGTTCTGCTGGATGATTGATTTTCTAATTGAAGTAAACAAGAATATAACTTACCAGCAGAGAGGAGGGGATGTGAGGGGTTGGAGGATTGAGACAAGTGGAAATGTCTGACATAGTAATAAAGAAGCACAAAGAAATATGCTCAGATTTTCCTTCGGGTACTCGAGGGTCACGTGAAGACAGAGATGATTAACGATTTACAGTTAAGTTATCAGCTCAGTCAAATGAGTTTGCCCAAGAATGTCCGTGTCTTAGTCATGTTCTCCTTGCTGGGATAAAATATTCAGGATCCACAATTTAAAACAGGAGAAGTTTATCTTAGCTCACAGGTTTTAGAGGATTCAGCCCCTAGTCAGCTGGCTCTGTGGCATCAGTGGCCCGGAAGGAGAGTCCAGCAGAGGAGAACTGCTCATATCACAGTGACAAGGAAGCTGAGAGAAGAGGTAGCCAGGGGGGGAGACGCAGCATCCAGGTCATGCCCCTCTGACCTCCATCTCTTCTGAAGAGCCCCCAGCCTTCCAGGACCACATTCAACTATAAATTAACCCCCTGATGAGTACAGTGCCCTGTAACCTGTTCACCTTCCAGAAGCCCCCAAGCTCTGCTCCCTCAAGCCTCCTGGGGACACTGGATCTAAACCATAGCAGTGTCTGACTGCAGAGGTATGTGAAGATGACAGGAAGGCTTGCCTAGTGGCGGAGCTCTGTCAAAGGGTCTAAATAAAATAGAGAGAACTAGGGGAGCCCAGGAAATGGGCAAAGGCAGGACTGAAACAATGAGCCACAGAGACAGTGGAAAGGAAGGAATCCCAGTAAGCGGAGATTCTCAGGGAGCCAAAGCACAGTAATAGGACAGCAGCTGAGCAAGCAGGCCAAGGGAGGAGGATGCCTGAACTGTGGCTTTAGAGAATTACTGTGGGGACCAGGGGAGAAGGTCATGACCACCACAGAGGTCCATATCCTGGGAGACCAGATGTCCCTGTGAATGCTGAAGTCATCCAAGATGACGAAAGAATCTGGGAAGCAGAGAAAAACTATAAAATAAATATCACCTCTGAGAATGAGGAGATATGGGAGATGATAGCAGCCAGGGGAGATGGGCAGAGGAGTTTTGGCTAAGTGGTGCAAGGCAGCATGCTTACGGAATATCTGAACCTCACTTAGGGGGCCACTACCACTTGGGGTGGCTGGGGACCAACAGTCACAATTTACGAAGTACAGGAAGTACTGGGAGAAAGACACAACAGGGTGCAAGTCTCAGCTTAGCACGGTAGCACACACTTGGAATCCCAGCGCTCTGGGAAGCTGAATCAGGAGGATCATGAGTTTGAGCTCAGCCTAGGCAAGTTAGCAGTTTGGTAAGACCCTGTCTCAAACTGAAAACTTAAAAATAATAAAGGACTGGGAATATACTTCAATACATAAGGTTCAGGTTCAACACCCCAGGACCACAAAAAAGAGAGAAAACAAAACTGCTGTCCAATTGATTACAATATGTTTTACAAAATGACTTACTGTTGGTACTATTTTTTTTGCAATACCGAGGATTGAACTCAGGTCCTTGTGCTTCCAAAGTAGGGGCAGTACCACTTGAGCTAAATCCCTGGCCTGAGGATAACATAAACTTCTTCATTTTTTTTGCTTTTGTTTTATTTTTTGCTAGTTGTTCTTGTTTTTATGTGACAGTAACAGTTATTTTGAGACAAAGTCTTGCTACGTAGTTCGACCTGGCCTTAAACTCACAGCAATCCTCCTGCCTCACCCTCCCGAGCACTGGAATCACAGGTATGTACCACCAAGCTCAGCTTTTTTATTTCTTCCTTCTGTTCTTTCCCTTATGTTTTCTATTGTGGTTTCTCCAACTCTGCGTGATCCTCCAGACTTTCTTCTAATCTCTTCCTCTTCTATTTCCCTGCTTTTCTCCATCACCCCTTTTAAACTTTCTCCTCTGAGGGTAAAAATTGCCATATTGAGGGCATATACCATATACAGTTTTCTGGTTCGTTTTAGATTTTGTTATATGACCACAAATCTAGTTCATACAGTTAAAGGTGGCAAATTAGTAGTTAACATAATTTGTCATTTTCTAGGCTATATTTGCTGCTGCTGTTATTACTAATGTACCACTTTGGCCAAGGTGATACAAGTGTTTTCATCAGTTGTTCTTCCTCGTATGCAAGACTGAGATTGCTCGAGGGTCATAAACACTACAATAATCCACAGCCAAACAACCAGGGTTTTGGCCAAATAGGCAACAATTTCTCATCCCCAATAAAACGAAGATATAGGTTCTTTTAACAGACTCAATACAAAAAGTCCAGCTATACCTGGAAGATATCTCTGAGTAGTCATTTCCTGATCATTCATTCTTTCTTTTTTTTTTTTGCAGCACCAGGGATCAAACTCAAGTCCCTGTGCTTGCAAAGCAGGCCTGGTACCCCCTGAGTTAAATCCCTGGCCTTCTGATCATTCCTGATAGCAGCAAGAAAGATACTTGCCAAAAGAAATTTATAAGCATCAACCCTAGAATTAAACTTAAAAAAAGGGAAAATGAGAAGATATAGAAGCAAGATACAACCCCAGACTTCCAGCTCACCAAAGGCAAATCCAGGAGGCAAGGAGCTGGAGAATAAAATTTAAGCACCTAACAAATGAATTGGAGGACTACTTGGACTTATAGTAATGTCTGTATCTGGGAAGTGCATTCTTCTCATCAAAGTTATCCAATAATTCTCATTTAACAAATTTGTTTTCATTCTTTCTTTTATTTTTCTCTTTGAAATGTGCTATCTCTCTAATAAGATAGTGTTAAACTCAAGTTCTTTGACAAAAGTTGTGGACCAAAGTCCACAACTCTCCATTAGGAGACATCTCTCCAACAGCACAGCGGATCACTGTGCAGACTAGGATTTCCTTCATGTGGAAGGCTCTGCTAAGAACAGGTTCCTTGTGTACATGGGAAATGTCCTGATGCTGGTTCTCTTGTTCACAGATGATGATATCCCTACTATGTTGTACATCAAAATGTGAAAGTTTAGGTGGATTGTTAACTGGATTGGCTTGACCTCTGCTGAGGGGAATGGTAATGCAACTTAAAGGTTTGGGCAGATGGATCATGAAGGAGTGACATTGTGTCTGAATATGGTCTCCTGCCCCTTCCTCTCTGCACTGCTCCCCTGTACTGCTTCCTGGCCAGACGATGAAACAAACATCTTAGCTCTATCACACCCTTCCAACATGAAGTTCCTGTCCTTGAGCCAACTCACCATGGACTGAATTTCCTTAGAACATGAGTCTAACTAAACCTCTCCTCCTTTAAATTATGAGTGCTGGGTATTGTGTTTCAGCAACGGCAAAGCTGATGAACACATGCATTGGACATTTCCTTCCCAGTGTCATTGGTACACTTGTTTAGAGGAAGTGACAACCACCTTAAAAATAGATTTTAACCACTACAACAACTAACTTAAGAGGGAAATCTGAGTGATACAACTTGGAGGAACCAAACTACAAGATGTTATGGTTCTCGAGGCCTAAGGCTATAATTCTGAATAAGACAGTCCTTTCAAAACACAGAGCACAAATTCTGTGTCTTTTCTGAACTTCCTTCCTGGCTTCAAAAGCCAGACTTGGATCCTGGTCTAAACTTATTTCACTTTTAAAGTTAATAAGAAATTTGGGGTTATCATAAAATCTTACAACACTCTGATAATTTAAACCAAATTAAAGGCAACTACCTGGACAACTCCAGGAAATACTTGTTTTTCATTAAACTGTTCAACATATAATTTCTCATTTGGAATAGCAAATGCCTACCAAGGCTTAGATCATGAGTAAGTTCATTCTTATATATGAAGAAATCATAGAGGGAATAACTTCTCCTGGTTCAAGAAAGCCCTCTGTGGAGGAGGAGGAAGAAGGGTTCCCAGTAAATGTGCTGCTGGGACTGGTATCCAACAGAACCCTAAGGCATTAGGTGACCCATTCAGGAGTGCCCTTCCTTCGAAGGAGAGTGCTTTTGAAATTGAGCAGTGATGTAGAGGAGGGGATGCAAACTTGCTCTGTAAAGAGGAAGACAGTAAATAGTCTAGACTTTCATTTTTGTTGCTAGGGCTCATTTCTGCTGCAGCAGTGTGGAAGCTTCCACGGAAAACATGCTCAGAAATGACTAGGTTCCAATAAAACTTTATTTATGGGCACTGGAAATTTGAGTTTCTTATCATTGTCATATGTCTTAAAACATGTTTACAAATTATTTTCAAGTTTTTAAAAGTTATCCCTCTCTAGCTTCAGGTGTTATAAAAATAGACAGTAATCTGTCAACAATCAATTTAGAGAGTGAACTTTTGATCAGGATGTTCAGAGGGACAAAAGAGAAAGGATATGCATACAGCACCAGTAAATAATTCCCTTCTGCTGGTGGAAACACACACACACACACACACACACACACACACACACACACACACACACGCAACAGAGGGGAGAGAAAGAGAGAGAGAGAGAGAGGGAGACAGAGAAAGAGAGAGACAGAGAGAGGGAAACAGAGAGAGAGAGAGAGAGCTGCTTGCAAACCTGACCAAATTCTTAGGTTACCTGGTGAGTTCTGAGGTGAGGAGCAGGGTGAGCAGCGGGGAGAGAAGCTGTAGCCAGGGTGGAAGGAAGCCTGCAGGGGGACGTAGGACATGATTTCTTCTTCAAAAAGACTGCAGAGTTAAAGAAAAAAGAGTTAGTTCTCTGTCCCCTGAGAAAGTACCCACAAATCAGATAGTAACAGTCAGAGTTCTACTTGAGCAACAATTGATTTAGGTGTTGTATAACAGGCACATTTTGCTTGCAAATTGTTTTTAAAAAGGCCTGATTATGCCGACAACAAATCCTTCCACAACAACTTCATGGAGTTTATCCTCCCTTAGCAGTGGTGAGGACTGGAGTCCCTACTTCCATCCCAGCTACTGGAATCTTCTAGAAACAATGGCCGGTGTTTCCAGACAGGCCCAGTTTGGCTTCTCTGGCATCGTGTGCTGCACAGCCCCTTACCTCAGCAGAATGACCAGATCTGCATCACAGGACAACTTCTCAAGCCCATGATTCCCCTCAGTCCGAATGTAATGGATTTTCTCCCTGGGGGGAAGAAAATGAGAAATACACACTAACGCACAAATGGGCGAAGGGAGAAATCTTTTCTGGGTTCCTTCTTTCCTTCCGGCAATGTGGCAAGATAACTACGTCCCAAGGTTCCGTGCATTTTGAGGTGCTCAGCTGCCTTTTAGGTTCACAGGATGCTCTTGCAAGGAGTGGCTTTTCCTCAGACCATGGGAGCTCATAGCTGAGGGAGGCGCACAGCGCGCTTAGTGTCACAGAGCCAGGACAGGAGAGGACCTGGGCAGAGGGAGCTTTTGAAACTGCTCTGGGGCCCTGGTGCTTTGGAAGCCACGGGAGGACGTGTGGGTGGTTTTTTGAGAAATTCTGTGCTGAATGGAGAATTTACACCGGGGTGGTCACAGAGGGGCCCTGTTTAGTTCCAGCTCCCCTATTTGCACCTTTTCCACATCCCCAACCTGGAGCATTTCAAATATAGGTTTATTGATAAGTAGCATTTATTTAAGAAAAAAAAAAGAATGTGTGAGGGAAATGGAAAAATGATAGCGGTTCTATCACTGCACCGCCCACATGGCCATGATCTCAGGGCAGAATGAATGCTCAGCAGTTTCCCTGGGGTGTGGTGGCTCCCCACCCACCAGACAGGTACTCTTTGTCACGTCCTTGAACATCTCACCTGGACCCCAGGGTACGAGGTTTCTCCAAACACCCCAGGACTCCATTCCAAGAGAGTGGAGAACTGGAGAAGATATCTGAGGGCGGTAATACTGTCTCTCCTGCCTGCCCCTTGGACAGCAGGAGAATTCTCATGCACACTCTCCTCAGAGTTGGGCCAGCACAGCCACCTGCTTCTTGACATCTGTCACGGTGGCCTCAAAACTGACTATTCAAAGTGAAATCTTTATCATTGTTCCTTTCCCCAAGAAACTTCCACCCTCACCCCTTCCCATCTCAGTAGATGATGCCATCATCCATTCACATGCAGAAGCTCTATACTTGACTGTTTGGTAGTTTTTTCCACATCTTATTTTTTATTAGCGCATGTTGGTTATAGAGATCAATGGGTTTCATTTCATGTATTCATACATGATATACCTTAATCATTTCCTCCCTGCAGCTCCTTGTCCCACCCTACCCCAGTGTCACACCTTGGGGGGGTTCCATGCATATAAGTATTTCATTCAGATTCATGTCCCCTTTCTCTGCCCTTATACTCCTATTTCCCCATTAGTAATTTTGCTTGTTTAGTAATAGTCTCCCCTCTACTTCTGCCATCTTTTTTACATTCCACGTACTAGGGACAATGTGTGATATTTGTTTTTCTGAGTCTGAGTCTGACTCATTTCAACATAGTGAAATGATCCATCCATTTTTGACAAATGACAAAATTTCACTCTTTTGCATGGCTGAAAATACTTAGCTGTGTATAAATACCATAGTGTCTTTTCTTTTTTTTTTTGAAACAGGGTCTCCCTTTGTAGTTCAGGCTGGCCCTGACCTCACTATGTAGCCCAGGCAAGCCTGGAACTCACAGCAACCCTCCTGCCTCTGCCTCCCAAGTGCTGAGATTATAGGCATGAGCCACCATGCCTGACACTATGTGCTGGTGGGTGTGAGTCACCACGCCCAGTATTGCTGTATGTGGTTACTGAGGATTGAGTTCTGGACCTTGTGCTTGCAAAGCAGGTGCCAGAACCACTGAGCTAATCCCTGGCCCAATACTACAGTGTCTTTGTCCCACCTCTGCTGGACGCCCAGGCTGACTTCATGTCTTAGCTGTTGTGGGTAGTTCTGACTGCCATTCATTCTCATATTTTGCTCTCACTCTTTTCCAGATATATAGTTCAAGCTGACCTTGAACTCAGAGCAACCCTCCTGCCTCAGCCTCCTGAGTGCTGGGATTACAGGAGTGTGCCACCACACCAGGCTTTTGACTGGCACTCTTTTTTATTTTTTCAGTGCTGGGGGGCCTAGCTGTCATTCTTTTTAGGTTTTTTTGAGACAGGGTCTCGCTTTGTGGTTCAGGCTGGCCCTGAGCTCAGCCTCCAATTCACATCACAGCAATCCTCCTGCCTCTGCCTCCCAAGTACTGGGATGACAGGCGTGAGCCACCACGCCCGGCACTGTGGTATGTGGTATTGGTTGCTGCTGGGCATGAGTCTCCACACCCAGTATGGTATGTGGTTACCGGGGATCGAATCCAGGCCCTTGCGCTTGCAAGACAGGCGCCGGAACCACTGAGCTAACTCCCCGGCCCCTAGCTGTCATTCTTGATTGTCCCCTACCCCTGACTGCCCAACACACTCGCTCTGTCATCAGTCCCTGTCGTCCTCTGTGCACATCACCAGGAGCTGCTCCTCTTTTCTATCCAGGGGTCCCCAGCCTCCACGTAACCTTGACCTCTCACAGTGGGTGAATCATTTGCTTCCTTGCCCCCGCTCCATCTTATGCCCTTCTTCCAGCCTAGCTGCTCTCCATGGAGCAGCCCAACAGGTCATTAAAAACACAAATGCATTAATCTTTCTTCCCTGAAGAAAACTCTTCAGTTGCTTCTCAAATAAAATTGCATTTTAAAGGAGAACCCCAGTTCCTTCTCACTGTCCAGAGGCCTCCCCCGGCTCCTTCACTGCGGTCTTTCCTTCTCTCCCCGCCTATCCTGCTCTCAATGCCTTTCCCGCACCCTTCATGGACATCAAGCTTTTCCTCCTCCGGGGCCTCTGCACACTTTCTGCGCTCCCACCTTGGATCGCCTCCTCCTCCTTCAGGTCCCAGTTTAAGCCCCGCCTACTTGGAGTGGTTGTGCCTATGCTCTGTGGAGGATGTACGTCCTCATCCTCTGCACCAGGAAACTATCCACTCTCACTAACTCCTGATCTTGTTCTTCACGACACGTTATACTTCATGCTGATAGGTGCATGACAAAAACACTCGTTGAAGGCAAGACTGACGGAATGGGAGTTGCTGCCTTGGCCTTTACACCCTACAAGATGCCAACGAGCCTTGGTTTTTTGTTTCTCTCTTCTCTCTGAGTGTCATGTGTTTACATTTTCCACTGCTGTCTGCTGAATAGTTTTCTGAGAATTCCAAATGTGTGTGTGTGTGTGTGTGTGTGTGTGTGTGTGTGTGTGTGTGTGTGACAGAGAGAGAGAGACAGAGAGAATTCCCGTCTCCCTGGGAATAGCAAGGCTGAATCTGCAGCCCAAGGAGAAAGCGGTATGTCGCTCTGGAAGGGTCCTGGGAAGAGGAAGATTTTTTCAATTTTCAGACCGTTTATTGAGTCTGACTCCTCTCACGCTGCCCTCTGGGGCAGGAAGAAGCCTAATCTGAGGGTGTGGTGCCAGCTCCCTGGTTCCCTTGCCCTTGACCTCTGAACTGCTCTTGGTCCTGTCTCTCTGCCTTTCACTGCTCGGGCCTCACAGTCATTTCTGATAGCCAAAGTGGGCCTTTGGTTTCTGATGAGACATTTGGGACCATTGTCTCCTTAGGGTTCCGAAAACTGCTTGAAATTTTGGGCTCAGATTTATGTTGACATGTTGGGGAGAATCTATAATAGCACTCAACAATTTTCAGAAGCATCCATAACCTTAACAAGGTAGATAACTAGATAACTCCTAGTACACTCCAATTGCAAGTTCTCTCCACAGCTGTACAATCCTGTACTTCAACAAAAGTCTTCAGTTTCTTGGAGGTGGTTATATGTGATATCACACAGTAGCGCTAAAACACTTCACTTTCCTTTGCAGAGACATTCCACTCTTTTTGCACAGGGGATTGTTACTTCAAAAACTTTTCTAAAGGTTAAAATGGGACTCTAGCAGGGACTGGAATTTAACTCCAGTGGTACCACGCCTACCTTGGAAGCACAGGGCCTGAGTTGATCCCTAGTACTGCCAAACCACACATACATACATACATACACACATACATACATACATAAAACAGGACTCTGGTTCCTTTAGTGAGTTCGAAGTCCTCCATAAAACAATAAACAAACCCAAGCAGTGAACTCATTACTTAGTGATAAAATCAGTAACAAAAATATTCAAGAGCTGAAATCTATGAGTTTCTTCAACTAATACAATTCCGTGGAAATGGCTTGGGAATTCCCATACTTTGTAATGTCCTATTATTCAAAGAGCATCCCCTGGGTAAATGGCCCACAGGACCAAGTATGCCACTGCTCTCTGTGGTACAGTAATGAAACTCAAGTAGGTGATTCTTAAGAGCTAATCAGGGACTAGGGCACAGCATGTACCTAGCATGAGGGAGACCACAATTCCCACCACAGCAAAAATAAACCAACCCCCTCCCCCAATATAAGTGAGAGTGGTAATGTCTCATGCTAAAGTAGTGGTGTAAGATGTATCAGTGAAGGTGATAATTTCTCACACTAACGTCTATGTGTTCATGCTAAAGACCTCTTATTTACTCTGAAAAGAATTACATTTCCTATCTTCCTCTAAGGTAGAGAACAGAGTTCTGAGGGGGGAGAACAGACACATAAGAAGACAGACATCTCTCCTCCTCAAACGGTGTATACCAAGGTACACCAAGTGACAGAATATGTGAGATCTAAACACATCTTAGAGGTACAAAGGAATGTGAGTAAAGCCAGACAAAAGAAATAAGAAAGTCTGCCTGGTTTGCTGACTTTCTATATCTGATCTGCTCCTTTAACATGGGATGAGATACCCACTGCAGAAAAGCGATTCGGTGTTTCATAAATGAACCCAATGGACACTAGGAGTTAAACAGAACATACAAGATTCGGTGGTGCTTGAGTTCACCAGCTCAGTTCTCTCTATGATTCTGGCTGCAAACCCAATTAGACAAGGATCTAATCACATTGCCCCATGAGGTCAGCATTGAACTTCTCCATTGAATTAGACTTGGTTCTCATCCAATTTGGATTGTCCACAACTGTGGAAAGAATCAAGTTCATGGGCCGAGGTAACACTGGACTTTATATCTGTTTTTTTATTTGAGTATGGTCCCCTATACTTGGATTACCATTAAATAACTGTATTTCAGAACTGAAACAATTTTATAGTGTTTTACATCATTTTAATTTATTTATTGTGGTACTAGGGATTAAACCAAGGTCCTTGTACTAAGCTATATTTCCAACCCCTTTCAATTTTTTTTTTTAATTGTGAGACAGTTTTACTAAGTCCCAAAGTTGCCGAGATTAGGCTCAAAGCATACAATCCTCTGCCTCAGCTTTTCTGAGTGCTGGAATGATAGGACGCTGTCACCATAAATAATTTTTTTACGAAACTATGCCATTCCCTTTCTGTGCTTTGTGCAAAATCAATGGGTATCACTTCAGTGTCACAAAAGTAACACATAGCTCAACAATATGACCGTGTCTGTGCCATTTCCCAGAACACTGGTTGCTCAGGCCTTTTCATTTTGAAGATCTGAATTAGAATTAAAACACATAAATGAAATGCCTCGTAAACCTCTGTTCTCTTGTCATAGAGATCTTCTACCACCTGCAACAGTGGAGTGCCAGGGTGAGGGATGTACCCTACCTGAGTGCGTGGTTTCTTGCCAGGCTTGGCTGACGCTCTTGTAACATTTCAAAAATGTTTGGCTGGCGAAGAAATGCCACAATCTTGTCATTATATGCTGAAACAGACAAAAGTGCAGAGTTGTGGTTGAGTCTGTAGCCCACAGATAATTTCTCCAATGCTCGGAAATGGCCTGCTTGATACCAGAATTAATGCAGCGATTCTCAAGGACTCACTAAAAAAAAAAAGGCTCTTGGGTTTTTCAGATTTGACATAACAGTGTTATTATTTCTGAATTTTCAAACTAAAGGTGAACGAGGTCAAACTAATCACTTGCAAGACATTGGGTACTTTGCTAGGTGTCAACTGATCCCTGTGTAAACAGGTTGAGGAGAATGAAATAGTTCTCCTCCTCTGAGAAGTGTTCTCCTCACTTTTCACTTTCCTTGGTTCTCCTTCCCCTGTCACTTTGGAAGAAGACTCAAAGAAACCTGTCCCAAGCACTAGAAACAACCCATGGCCAACTTCCTTGTTGTGAAAAGGGAAATACCCATGATTCTCTTTGCCCCACTTCCCTTGAGACGGTGGCCTGTCTTTCGGAAATGGGTAGCTGAGGTTAGGAATAAAAGCTGCGGAAGCTCTCCCCATACGTACACGGAAAGAGAGATAAAAACGAAAAATTGCATCTGGCAACAATGAAGCCCACGGCATCACTGGCACTATCTCTTCTGGATGGAGCCGAGAAATCATAGAACGGGGTAAAGAAGAAGATCTGTGAGGGTCTGGAGGAAAATAGAGAAAGGAGGACAGCGAGAAAGACAGGATGAGGGAAAGAGGAAAGGAAAAGGACGTAAGGGAATGGGAGCGAAGGGTTGGGAAGGAAGTGTCATAACTGTGCAGAGAGAAAACACAGGCTCTTAAGTATTGAACACCTCATGCGAGGAAAACAAAGCTAAATACTGGTGACAGGAGGTTCAAAGAAACAAGAATACCTACCCAGGGGCAATGACTCATGTTGATGTTGGCTTCGAATTGCAGCTACCAGGCTGTGTCCTGGCCTGGCCAGTAATGAAGCTCCTCTGTTTCTAGAAACTTCTGAGGCCTGATTTAAAAATAAAAGGGTAAGACTGAAAATCTGTCATCAATTTCAGATAATCTCTGGATAATTTTTCAGGGCCAGTGGTAAATGATGCTGACATCATCTAAGTTTTTTAAAAAACAATAAAGTCACAATCTTTCAAGTAACGAAAAAATAAGATTCTCAAAAAATGATAGAGTGGGGCAAAATTTAGCTCAGTGGTTCTGGTGCCTGCCTAGCAAACACAAGGTTTGATCCCTGGTAACCACATAGCACAGTGCCAGGCATGGTGGCTGACGCCTGCAATCCTAGTACTTGGGAGGCAGAGGCAGGATGATTGCTGGGAGTTTGAGGCCAGCCTACACAATGATTTCAGAGTCAGCCTGAGCTACAAAACAAGACCAAGTCTCAAAAAACCAAAAACCAAAACCAAAACCAAAACAAAAACAAAAAAGCCCCCAAAAGTTGTTGATGTGTTATATATATATATATATTGTATTTAAGAAGGTGATTGTGTGAAATATCATGGAAGTTACTAAATTAGTACATTGAATAGCCTAAGAAATATGTGAGAGATAAATTCCACACAAATCATATAATTTCCAAAAGAAGGCACTGAATTTCAATACTGAATGTCATATGGACTTGCTTTTACGAAAAGTGCTGGCAACCTTCAAAGGGCATTCTTTGTCTAATCCCTATGGTATCATCATAGAAAACTTATTTTCATGGTTTAGAACTTGGAGAATTTATGAAATTTTAAAACTGACATACTGAGTATCTTGTATCCTCACAGATTTTGCAAGAAAGGCATCATGAAACTGAATTTACAAATTGAGAAGCCAAGGTTCCAAGAACAGAAAGTTTTCACACATTTAAAACTGTAGGAAAGAGAACCAGAATTCTAACTAACCTGCCTGGGCATTTGTGGCAAAATTTTATGGGATATATGACTTTCTTAGTCTAAAATTGCTATTTGTAATGATGAAGCTAACTTAATTCAATTTTAAAATTTAACAAACCTTCTAAGTTGTAGGTCATGATAATAAACTTTCTACCACAATTCCATATATATTTTAGCCCTTACAGAGTAAGACATTAAAACAGCAGCATCACAGATTTTCCATACTGAATCATATTTACCTGATAAATAGGATTTAGTGTACATTATGAGTCAGTCTATATGGTGTTGGACAAAATACAGCAAAAACAGGCTTCACGATATTTAAGAATTCTGAAGATGACGTTGTGAGATGCTTCTAAAAAGTTCAAACATACAGATAAAACAGCAAAGAAAATACTCCCTCCGAGACCAGTATAAAATCCACACAATTCAGGAGAGGCGAGGAGAGCCTGTGTCACAAAGCCTAGACAGGCCAAATTAATTTCACAATGGTCACTGAAGGCCATCTGTCACAGTGTAAGTGACAATGTCAGGCAAATAACTCAGCCACTTCTAATTAAAGGTGTAATGACTGGTATTCCTTTGGGTCTCACTTATACTCTTCATAATCAAGAATAGAATCTTCTGTAAACAGCCATGTGCTGCACTTCACTACCTGTAGGTGGCAGCCTTTACGCTCCTCCAGAAGTGAGAGGGCTGCACTGCCATATTCTTTCTCTCCTAATCCTTCTCCTTAGCCATGGCTCCCTCAATGGATGTGGAAATAGCGCGTGCCAGTTTGGGGAACTTTTTACTTTGATGTCATTAGTCCTCAGCTCTGTCCAGCCAGACACCAAGAATTCTTGGTGGTTTATATTTTGAGACGAGGTCTCACTATGTAGCCCAGGCTGGCCTTGAACTAAGGCAGTCTTCTTGTGGCAGCCCCTGGAGTGCTGGGATTGTAGGCGTGCAGCACTATGCCAGGCTCAGACACCAAGATTCAGAAGCTGCTATTTCTGCAGCAGTACTTCCCAGTCTCATTCAAATGGTTATAGTGAAAAAGGGTGGAAGAGGTTTACCGATTAAAGCATTATGGAGTATAAAGCTCTCACACTTCTCTCTCTCTCTTCTTTTAAATAAATTAATATGTTAAATTTCTCTGGGACCGAAACAGTATGGCTCTTTTCCTGGGAGAGAATCTTAAGGTTGCCCTTAATGTGTGCTTATGATATGTTTGATGATGAAAAGACAGAATTCTCAAAGACCACTCAACTGAACATTGTCTGAGCAATGAGTTACAGAGAGAAAAGGGAGAAGTAGACGGATCTGGAACCTGAGTGTGGGGAGGCGTGGTGCACTGAATTCAAGAGACCCTTGCTACCTTACCTCGGGTGAAGGTATCCAGGGCGTCACCCTAAAATCAATAGGGTTTATTTCTGGCTCTCACATGAACATCCTGTGTGTCCGATATGCTTAGGGGAAAATGGCGCCCACTGCAAGGTCACCTGCTCACTCCAAAACTAAACTGGCCTGGGAAACTCAGAATCCCGATCAAGTCCAGCAACCTGAGAGGCAGACTGGCAAATGTGCTTCAGGTCAATTCAGAGTGAGCTGGAGGGAAACACACAGAGGACAGATTGATTTGAGTTTCCCTGGGCCACAAGCATCGGCTAAAGGCTGGTCTGGGATAACTCAGAGCTCAAATGTTAGCACGGTGAGACAGAAAGTCTCTGCCAGTTAGAG
The DNA here is from genome assembly GCA_004026965.1 of Petromus typicus. NCBI lineage: Eukaryota > Metazoa > Chordata > Mammalia > Rodentia > Petromuridae > Petromus > Petromus typicus. The sequence goes on along the minus strand of PVIR01001834.1, from coordinate 22,348 downwards.
GCCCAGGACTTGACAGAGAGAAAGACAGTCTCAGTCAAAGCTTCAGGAAATTATGGGGATTCAAAAATTAGTTAGAATTTGGAATACACTAGGGTCCTCTAGCCCTGCCTTGGTGTGAATAATTCATCTCAAGGAAATGACTTGGATTTCCCGACAAACATGATGCCAATACTGCTTTTTCAACTACTGAATGTGACTAAAAACTTGGGTTTTTAAATTTAACATCAATGGTATGTTTTGCCAGTTGAATCTGAGTTTCTCAGGGTGTATGTGTGTGTGTGTGTGTGTGTGTGTGTGACAGAGAAAGAGAGAAAGAGAGAGAGAATGTTTTCTAGTAGCTTGCTTCTCCCCAGACATGCTATCACTGATTATTTTATGACTACATAAATACAGGCTACTTTTAGGATTGTTTTAAAATTTTTTATGTGTTGATTGCTTTAATTATAATTCTGCTTCAAACCTTTAGTTCACAAAACAGAAGTGACTGTCAGAAAATAGTTCCCAGTGACTGGTATACAAGTTTATCCTCAGCCCCACAATGTAGGCATATATTCAAGTATTCTTTTTAAAAGCTGTGATTGAAAATTTTGGGACACAGATAGCATTTAGCTAAAGACCAGCTAATCTTTTTTCTGAAAACATTAAAAACCTGGTAATTAAAAAAAGCGAAATCAGAGGAAAGGATAAGTGAAGAATTTACGTAATTTTTAGATAGCTTTTGTGCCTTAATAAAAGTGGATCATTAATGAGGTTTGCAGCTGGAGGTGATTGTGACTGTCTACAGACCTAGCAGTCCGGGAAGCTGAGACAGGAGGATGTCAGGTTTGAGCCCAGTGTGAGCAAGTTGGCAAATTAACAAGAACTTGTTTCTAAATAAATAAATTAATGAGTGAATAGATAGATAAATTAATAAATTAATGAATGAAGAGGGCAGAGGGCATAGCTAAATGGTATAAGACCCTGATTCCTCATCCACTATAGTCAGATGAAAGTCTTTAGGATTATCTTTCAGAAATAAAACAGATCTAGATATGAGTTGCTGGATATATTGGGCTGTTCAATGGAGCCGTGACAAAAGGGCAAGACATATAAAGTATGCAGAAATCCTTGCACTGAATGATGATAGGTCCCTATGGTGAAATATTTCACAAGTCATTGAGGTCTGGAAATTATTATAGTGTAAACAGAACCACAGACTGCAGGGCCCATTCTCTCACTTTCAAAGGGCCTGCGGAGTGACTCCGGGTGGAAATCACACTTACACTATCTGGCTGTGTTTTCTACCCCCATCGCACACTGTTAACAATTAATAGTTTATTTTCAAAGGTGTCTGAATTTTGCAAACTTCAACAAGACTTATCACAAAGTATAGGTCACACAGAATGAAGACAATACTTATCAATTTTAAGAAGCAATGTAGAAGTTACTCCCCCCACCCCGGTGAGCATTCCTCATGGAAACCCCTCGTGTCTACACAGCCGATGCAAAGAACTCTGCAGCAAAAGCAGCTCCTGCTGAGTCACTGAGGCGACTTCTATGTTGAAGTCAAACATTTGTCCTCCCTTCCAGCCCGCTGCCGTTCCCCAGAACATTCACTGTGAAGCTTTTTTCTCCCTCTATTTCCAGGAATTTTCTATGGCTAGTGTTTTCCTAACCTGAACAAGACTGTCGATAAAAATGATGTGTTCTGCTAATTTTTCCCTATAAATATTAAATGGTACTGTCCACTGCAGTAAAGACATGAACACAGTTGTCAACCCCTAGTGACTTCCTTAACGACAGAGAATACATCTGAGAGTTACAGTGCTGTATATTCTTTTACTCAAAAGGAAAGGATGTGAGATGGCATGCAGCTCTTCTGGGAGAAGCTGGCCCTGGGACTCACTGACTGAAGCTCCAGTTACGCTCTGCTCCACACCTGTGAACTTTTCTTTTCTATCTCTTTGCTATCCTGACTTGGGGCCTTGTAGCAGTCAGCTTTTCATCACTGTAACAAAATACCCAAGATAACCAACACATAGAGAGCAAAGGTGTGATTCGGCTCAGAGCTCCAGAGGTTCCAGTCCTTAGAACCTTGCACTTGCTAAGCACATATTCTCCTGTTAAGCCCCAGCCCCAGCTGCTCAGCTCGACTGTTAAAGATGACCCCAGCTCCCTATTGCACACCCAGAGGACCAAGCCTTTACTTTCCAGGCCTCTGGGGAACACTTGCCATCTAAATGACAGCACTTCCTCACCTCCCCCCGGACTGTGGCGACAGCCGTGTGGTCTCTCCCTCAAATCCCTCTGCATAGTCCTCCTTCTTGCCTTGGACTGTCTCCTTTTAACTAGTCCAGTTCACAGGGTGAGAACTAGGACACCTGAGCTGTGTTCCTAACTTCCTGAGTGACTTGGGTTCTCAGATTTGCTTCACTATAAAATATGATTCTTAACCAGGTTAGTACTAACACCTGGCAGGGGGTTGGAAATGCTTAGGGGTGCAACAGCTAATTTTAAGTGTCTACTGATGGCCTTAAGTATACCCAGATAGCTGGTAAAGCTTTCTCTCTCTCCGTTTATCTGTGAGGATGTTTCTGGAAGTGACTGACAGTGGAATCCCAGTGAGTTAGGTATTGCTCCACTCACTGTCCCTAGCGAATGGAGCTTCCCATTAGTTCGGGGAACAGAAAGGCAGAAAAAGGTGATTCTAATACTCTTGTCTGGAGCTGAAACATCCTTCTCCTGCCTTTGATACCAACACCCCAAACACTCTGGCCTACAAACTGCAAGACTGGAACCACTAGTTCCCAAGGTCTCAGTCCTTTGGAATTGAGCTAAGTTATGCCACCAGCTTCCTCAGTTCTTCCACTTTCAGAAAGCATCTGTGGGACTCCTCAGTTCTGCCGTCACGTGAACCAGTTAAGATAATCAATCACCACTCATCTGTCTGTTGATCCCTTCATCTGCCTATCAACTGGTTATACTGGGTCTGCTTCTCTGACGAATCTTACTAGTGTAGGGCTTTTGTTTTGCTTCATTGTTTCTAGCATCATGATGGTGGTGGAGGGGGCCCACTTCTAGCATTTAATGGACACGACGGAGAGCAAGGTCCTGGAATGTGGTGGGACAATTTCACAACTCAGAAAACTGTCCTGACTGTAAATTCTGAGTTTTAGGGGAAATGAACTCTAATGTCCCTTTTTACACAGAAATCATTACATTACTTTCTTCATATTCATTCATTGTGTTCTTCTGGGGTGTGCGCAAAGCCTTCCGCAAACTAAGTCACAGCCAGGGGCGAGGGGTCATGTGATGATCTACTGTTTGCTGTAGAGCTTTGCTCTTCCTGCTTCGGCACCTTCGTTGTCTACAGGGGCTGCTCTTCCTCCTCTTTTCTACCTGGATAGAGGCTACTGGTTTCCAAATTCCAGGTCAGACACCTTCTGTTAGAAGGCAGCAGCTATCCTTGGCCTCTTCTGAACTTCTGTGACACTTGTCCTAATGTCTCTCATGACACGCAGTCCTATTCTTATTTCTCTTGTCATTCAACTCTGTATTTTTAGCCAGGCTTCAAAAATGGAAAACATACTCCTTTGTATTCCATGATGCTCATAGCAAGATATGGCCCAGATAAGTGTTTGGTGAGCAAGACCACATTATAGCGAGCATCGTCCGTGGGACCCGTGGTGTCCTTTTTCTGTTTTTATAGCACAATCTGTTCGGACTCCTCATCCTTAAGCTGTGGGCTCTCACAGCAGGAGGAACCACATATTTGCTTTCTTAGAGGCCGAGTCTTTGTTTTCTTTGCTGTGCGGCCTCTGGGTTGATCAGACATCCTCTGCGTTCTCTACTGTTTTTCTTGGTTTCTCCATGTTGATCTACAGCTCCCAGGAGGGAGGGGGTGGACAGACAGACAGGTGAGGTTTGAGCTCTATTGTTCAGTGAGTGCTTTAGGAAGGAGACAGCTGGTGGACGCACCATTATGTCCTTCACTGTCACACGTTAGTCTTCCAGATGGTTCTTGGTGATGTTGGTGTCACTTTGCTATTAATGTTGACGTGAGAGGAACTGTGTGTGGCTGTGAAACTCTATCAAATAAATAAATAAATAACTGGAACAGGTAGTGAAAGTAGTGCCCCTGGTTTCAACCTTGTTTTTTCAATCAGAAAGGTTTTTATTGTTTATATCTTCAGGCGGATTTCTTATAAGTGGGTGAGATCTATATTTTCAGGATGTCCATCTTCCATGGAATAATGTTTCCATTTGTTTTAGTGGTGGTAAATCTGTGGGCTGTACTCAGCTTCCCTCTTACCTGTAGTCACCCTATATTTTTACTGATATTGGCTCTGTCATATTAAGGAGGTTGAGCACTTAATATATATTGAAATGGCATACTGCAAGCTGATGTGGAATTTTGAATCAATGCACTATCATCTCAGATACTGCATCTTGTACTTCTTTAAGTGTTACAAAAGTGCCACCACTGAGGAGTGGGGATATACACACCGAGCTGAGAAGCTGGGCCACGTCTTCCTCTAGCTGAACATCATCTGCATCTAAAAGGATCTCAATATCTATATAATGTTCAGGGATATATAATACACCTCTCCACTTGGTCAAAATCATACACACTTTACTTATATGCAGCAAGAAAGATTTAACATACTTTTTTTTTAGACAGGGTCTTGCTACATACAGTTCAGGCTGGCCCTGAGCTCAGCCTCAAACTCACAGAAATCCTCCATCCTCCTGCCTCTGCCTCCTGAGTGCTGGGATTACAAGCGTCAGCCACCATGCCAGGCACTGTGGTATGTGTTTCTGATTGCTGGTGGCTGTGAGTCACCATGCCAGGCACTGTGGTATGTGTTTCTGATTGCTGGTGGCTGTGAGTCACCATGCCAAGTATTGTTGTATGTGGTTACTGGGGATTGAACCTGGGCCCTTGTGCTTGCAAGACAGGTGCCACAACCACTGAGCTAAATCCCTGGCCCTTAGCATGCTTTTAACAGCGTCTTGAAACAAAGCTACATAAGATGGCCTCCTGAGAGATTCATTTTCTCACACCAGCATTAACCCACAACTGTTTCTAGTTAGAAACAGTTATGGCTCTCAGGATGCAGAGAGAACTACTCTGTAAAAAGTAGTAAATAATTAGTTCCAATGTCAACAGCATCATGAGACCAGTGTTTGCTATCTGGAAGGATGGCCTTTGGGTGGTTCAGTTTCCCCAGTTTCCCGCAGAGGTCCATGGTGGCTCTTCCCTGTACGCCCCTCTCTCTCTGTATTCCTTTCTTCCTCTTATCACTTTTCATTTTTTTTGTAATCCAATAGCGTATGTCATGTTACAGGAAATGATTTTCCAAACCTACATCTCCTGAGATCCTGGTGGTTTTTACGCGGAGGGACAGATTCTTGGGAAATGTCAGTCAGGGGTTAAGAAGGGATTTTCTCACAGTCCTGCAGAACTGACTGATGTCATTTTGGCTTGAGGAAGGGAGACAGGAAAGGCCGGGAATGGGGAGTTATGCAGAAAGGCGGTGAAGCACCACCCTTTAAGATTCAGCAGAAGGAAACCAGGGCAGTGAAAGAAGATATGAAACCAGGGAGAAGCACACAGCAGGGTGGGAGGACAGTGCTCAGAGGAACTGGCTTGTTGCCCTAGTTTTCAGTCCACGGACACACAACGGAAGTCTTCTCCAGGATCTTATGGAAATGGAGACACTCAACGCCAGTCACGGGAATGCCATGACCGTGTGAGCATTCACATGTGACTGGCAGGAAAAACAGCTCTAATATTTAGTGTTAGGGTCTCCAACATGGCCTTTTCACTTTCCTTTAAACTACAGAAACTATTAGTGGTGGTGATTTGGATAAAGGGGAAGGCAGAAGGAAGGGGACTGAAGACAAGTCTAGGAAGCCCGGTGGGCGCCCCACAGCGGTCACTTAGGCTCAGGCACAGCGCGCCTGGCTTCCTCTAAGGGAGCAGGCGGCTCTAGACCCCAGCGCCTGGCGCAGCACAGCTGGAGGCCGGGGTGGGGGGCGCTTTACCTCTCCAGCGCTGTAACTTCGGAGCCTCTGGAGGTGCTGGCGATGAGTCAGGTGGTTGGGAAGGCGGCCGTTCTGGAGAGGGATGCGGGGGTCGATGAAAGTGGTGGCCCGGCTATTGTGGTCCACGAAGAAAGACTGTGGACGAGCAGGGAAATGAAGCGCGGTGTGAGAACGTGCGGAGACGATCCTCAGTACCCCCAAACCGGATAGAGCTCACGCTTTGGGCTGTTCCCCCGCCCCCCAACACCTTTTAGAATCTACTCCAAACCTCTCCAGCTAGATGGGCCCTCAAGGATAACCCAAATAACCCCAGACATCACAACGTGAAGATAATTGCCAAAATATTTTGGTGACCCCACTCCCACTCTTTTTTTTTTTTTATCTTTATTGGTACATTAAATATACACATCATGACTGCACTCCATAATGGGGATTTGTACCAGTATAAGACACAACTTAATTCTCATTTTTTCCCATAGCCCTACCCACCCTACCACCCTCCCATATACATAAAATTTGTTTCCTTACTTTTTTGTTACAATCTCAACATTGTCCCTTTCACCTTATTTTACATTGAGCATTTTCTATTTCACAATATATAACATACAATGCTAGGACTCATTTACATCTTTATTTTCTCATACCAGAGAAAAGATGCAATATGTACCTATCTGTGCCCTATTTATTTCACTTATATCCCACTCTTTTCTTTTCCTATGCATGCATATGTATTTCTATACATTTTTCATGTTCAAATTTGCAATTTTATTATAAGAATTGTCACTTTTAATTTCTTGACCATTACCCTAATTATTAAATATTTCTTTTAACTCAGAGAGCCCTTGGTACTGCGATCCAACCCAGAGTCTTGAACCTGGGTCTTTGCCATGCAACCATAACCACTGTGCCGGTGAGTGATACCACACAGTGCTTTTTATTTTTTATTTCAAAACAAAGTCATACTATGTTGCCCAGGCTGATCTCGAACTTGAAATCTTCCTGTCTCAGCCTCCCAAGTAGCTGGGGAGCTGGGTTACATGTATGTGCACATGGCTAATGCATAGCTTTAATGAGTAAATAGTATCAAGTTTGACAGATGTATAGTAATTTCAGTATCCTTCATGGCCAAATATTTAAAGTTTTTTTTTTTTTTTTTTTTTTTTTTTACTATTTTAAAATATTGTTTCAATAAAGACTCTTGTACATAAATCCTCACGGCATGTCTGACTACTGTTAATATATGGTAAAAAATACTCTTTAAATTTAAGATTACCCCTCATCCAAGACAGTTAGCACTTTTAAATATCTTTGTATTACAGGACAATCTTTCATTTATTCTCCTTCGACCAAAGTGTAATGTTTATTGAAGACACATGCTTTAAGTGACCTCAATCAAAGCTAGTTTTAGATGTCACCTGACAGATTTATACTCTTGGGAGGTATGAGTTTATGATTCCAGTATTAGATGTCCCAGTAAACAAGGGTTTCAAAAATCTTTGTAAAAAGTCATACATGGAAGTTGATTCTTTTAGATCAAAACTGTCCTTTCCCGCCAAGACAAAGCTAAATTACAACTCTCCTAACATCAAGTTAGCCAGTTTTGTGGTCTGTCACAAAGTCCCTCAAGACAGCATCCCATACAGGGGCAGTAAGAGCTGTCTGTCCTACCAGAGTTGAAGGGAATAGGCTTTGAAAACTTGGATTCAGGAAGGGATGCTGCATACAACATGACTGGCATACTGCCCTGGTTAACTGTTATATTAGCAATGAGGACATCTGAAATATTTTATGAAGTAACTACCTGAGTAAAATCACTGTTATGAAGACTTGAAACAAGTGATGACAATGAGATAAAAATCCAAATAATCTAAATAAAAGCCACAGGGAATGGCACATACCCATATTCCCATCCCTCTGAGGCTGGGGGAGGAGGACCACAAGTTCAAGTCCAGTCTGAGCAACTTAGTGATTCAGTGAAACCCTGTCTCGAAACAATACATTTAAAAAGGGTTGGGCATGATGGAGCTCACTACCAGGGCTCTGGGTTCAATCCCAGTACTGAAAATAAAATCTAAATAAAGCTGCCGTGTTAGTGTGTGTGTGGGGTATTTATGTGAGATTCTAAACACCCAAGAGTAAGTTAACTTAATATATATGAAAAAATGATATTTAATTATTTAAGAAAATGCCTAGAAGTTTGTAAATGAAATTAAATAGGGTCCTTCTATTTATGCATATTGCATAAATCTTCTTTTTTTCATAAATCTTTAAATTTTTAATTTTTATTAGTGTTTGCTTGCAATAGGGAATAATTACAGTCACCATAGGAGGTAATACAGTACAAACACATGTTTTCTATTATAAATTCCTAGCAGTTGAGTTGACAGTTGAGGTAAGAGTTTCTGAGGTTACTGATCCTTATCAGCAAGCTGAACACCTGTCCAGATTTCCCATCTTTACAGAAGTCCATTTGGTAGGCTCCTCTTCATAATGTGCTCAACAAAGGCTGTGTAACTTTATAAGCCCTCTTCGAAATGTTCAATGGTCAATAATAGTGACCTATAACTTACCATGGAATTTACAAAAGTGAAACATTTCTTTGTAGGTTTAACTTCATAGGTCAATTTCATTAGCAAAAATAGAGCTGCCATAGCTGGTCTTTTTTGCTGTTATTGGGGTACTAAACTTACTTTATTTATTTAAACGTGTGCTTAGTTACATGCCAGTCTTCACACTGGCTTTTGATTTGTGTGTGTGTGTGTGTGTGTGTGTGTGTGTGTGTGTGTGTGTTGCTTTAAAATACACAAAATTTTTACATTTGTATAAATTCAAATCTCTTAGTCATTTCTCTTTAGGGATCAGTTAAATGTTTTAAATACATTATTCTGGCTTTAAAAAAAATAGTGAGTTGACTGTTAACATCAAATCTTAAATCTTTCTGAAATTTCCTTGGTATGGGGTGACTTGTAACTTGATGATTTTCTCAAACAGCCCACTTCCCCAAGTCAGCTGCTCCTGACTGATGGATCACAGGTACATTTCTTATTCACACCACTATGTTGAAAAAGTTAAGAGCAAGTTTCCTCTTTACCTTTTCCAAGATTTTTATTAGGTGCTCTTGTCTGCTTATTTTTTTTTTTTCAGGTAAACTGACATTTATTTTATTAAACAGTTCTAAAACTGTTCTATGAAAATTTTGCTTAGAATTACTTTAAGATTATAAGCAATGTGGGAGGCAATTCCATCTTCATGGTAGTGTATCCATTTTCCATTTCTGAAAATGTGTATGAAAGATCTTTTTTCCCTTAGTAAACATTTTGTAATGTCTTCCTGAAAGAATCATATTTCTGGTTAGGACAGTGTATAGGTACAGTATATCCTCCTCGATTTTCATTTATAAGTAATGATGATTTTGTCTCCTTTGGAAGGGGGTGCTTTATATTCTTTACCTTTCTTACAATACTGGTCAGAAGTTCTAGAGAACTGCTAAATAAAAGAAAGAAGTTGCAATCTTTCTTTGTTCTTTAATTTGATTGGAAGATGACTAGGGTCCATCTGCCAAAGATGCTGTTTAGATCTTTTGAGAAAATACTATTTAATTGGATGGGTCGGCTTTATATTATTTAATTTAACTTGACTTTTGGAGTGCCGCAGATTGAACCAAGGCCTTCCAGCTGCTAAACATGAGCTACACCTCGGGCCCATAATATTTTATGTTTTAATACAGGCCTTTTGAAACTCAGAGTATTGCCTGTATTTTTCTTTTCTTTTTTTAAAGATTCAACATTCTCTAGTTTTCTTCACTGGGTGTGATAGCACACTCCTATAATTCCAGCAGTCTAGGAGGCTAAGGCAGGAGGACTGTTTGAGCTCAGCTTGAGCAATTTAGCAAGACCCAGTCTCAAAATAATGTTTTTTTTTTTTGTTTTGGAGACAGGGTCTCGCTTTGTAGTTCAGGCTGGCCCTGAGCTCAGCCTCAAACTCGCATCACAGCAATCCTCCTGCCTCTGCCTCCCGAGTGCTGGGATTACAGGTGTGAGCCACCACGCCCGGCACTGTGGTATGTGGTACTGACTGCTGCTGGGCGTGAGTCTCCATGCCCAGTATTGTATATGGTTACCGGGGAATTGAATCCAGGTCCTTGAGCTTGCAAGACAGGCGCCAGAACCACTGAACTAAATCCCCGGCCCTCAAAATAATAACTTTTTAAAAAGGGGAGCAGCGGATGTAGTTTAGTGTGAAGGCCCTGGGCTCAATTCTCATCACCATATAACCGCATTCCTAGTTTTTATTTAGTGTTCCTATGTGCAGAGCCTTATGCAGATTTACCACCTACGCAGATTCTTGTATTTATTGCGACAGCCGAGACACAGAAAAGTTACTTTACCACTGACCTTTCTCAAGCTGCCCTTTTATACCGGAGCTCACTTCCTCCCCTGTCCATCCTGACTCTAACTCCTGGCCAACCAGAAATCTGTTCTACATTTCTGTGATTATGTCACTTCAGGAATGTCATATAATGGGAATGCTATCATATGTAACACAGGGTTGGCTTCTAAGTTCCCAAGTTTCATGCACATTGCTGCCTTCTTGGTTTTTAACTACTGAGTGGTGTTCCGTGACGTGGACCTGGCAGAGGTTGTGCGGATGGGTGCTGCTTGCCTGGTTTCATTAGCAAAATTAGGATTACTTCATAAGAGGATCCAGGCATTTTTCCTAAGTCTGGAGTAGATAAAAATATGCAGGCAAGTAACTCCCTTTTGTGTTTTCTCACTTATCCCACGACTACAGATTAATCAATGAAATTATGTTCCTGAGTCAACTTTGAATCATTTATATACTTTACTCTTTAGAAAGTGATTCATTTCTCCAGATTCTCTAACACTGTTCTCAAAGATTTATGCAATTATGTGTAGAATTTTAGTTCATTTTTATGTCTCATTGATTTTTCTTTATTTAATATAATACAGGGTTATTTGGCTTATGTGGTGTGTCATGGATTAATATAGACTCTCTGAGCACGTGATTATAGATTTGAGTTCTTCTTAATACAACATTAATATACCACTGCCCTTTTCTGCTATTGTTTTTATATTAATTAATACTCTTTGATTTTTGAACTTTCTGAATTGTTTCTTAAATATGTCCTTTAATAAGCTGGATCTGTTTGTTACCAAACTGTAAGTGTTTTCCTTTTGGTAGGTAAGTTTATCCTTCTTCCATCTACTGGCATATATGTTATGTTTGGCTTTACTTTTATTATCTTATTCTTATTTTTTTTCCAATTTCTTCGTGGTCTTCTTGTGTTTTGTTTGACTGTATCTCTGTAGGAATTTGGAAGAGAAATACCCTGTTTTAAATGGTACAAACAGGGCTGGGGAGTTAGCTCAGTGGTTCCGGCGCCTGTCTTACAAGTGGAAGGGCCCGGGTTCGATCCCCAGTAACCACATACCATACTGGGCGTGGGGACTCACGCCCAGCAGCAACCAGTATCACGTACCACAGTGCTGGGTGTGGTGGCTCACGCCTGTAATCCCAGCACTCGGGAGGCAGAGGCAGGAGGATTGCTGTGATGTGAGTTTGGAGCCTGAGCTCAGGGCCAGCCTGAACTACAAAGTGAGACCCTGTCTCAAAAAACCTAAAAAAAAAAAAAAAACAATGGTACAAACAGCTGCCTTTTACGTTTGTTGAGTAACTGCATGTACCCATTACTTCGCAAACTACCCACTTTGCACCCCCTTTCTCTGGCTCAAGCCTGGCACAGCTCTCCTTCCTCACCCACACTTCCTCTTGGTGTTTCTTCATTTTGTTATGTCAGTCTGGGGACACTGGTCCACATTGTTATCGGACTACATTTTATGCATCTTTTTCTGTATTTTACTCAGGCTCCTCTGACCTTTTCTATTAGATATTATTTATATTTAGGTCTCTATACTGGAGTAGTCTGAATCTTCACTAGAAGTCCTTTTTTAAAACAAATGATTTTCCCACTATTGATTTCTTGTTTAGCTTCACTAGTGACGTACTTTAAGGACAGCTTTTGGCATTTGATCAGGGAGGGTCCAGGCACAGGGCAAGCTTTGATCTTACACTTGGAAGTTGTTTTTCTACTGTCAGACAGGAGTAACAATAATACAGACTCTTGTTATCCGTGTTATATTCATTACTGGATGGATCTCTAGAGTTTAGTTTTTAGAGAAATCTGATGTTATCGGTTTTTTATTCCCTTGTAGGCAACTACTTTTATATTAGTATGGTAATATAAAAAAAATATATATATATATATTGATAGGATTTAAAAACTTATTTAAAGATATTCCATAGGTATAAAATTTAAATAGTTTGTAAAAATTTTTATTGTAGGTAATATTTGCATAGCTTTATGGGATATATTTGAATACATATCTTTATGGGATATATTTAACTTGATGACCCTAATTAATTACCCAAATATTTTATTTTAGATCAGCAAAGGCTTCATCATTAATATACTATTTACTTATTTAATGATTGCTGTTCTAGCTATTATTTTGGTTTCTTCTCCAGAAATCTCTATAAAACATTCAACTAACAGATTTAGTGAGTGTTAGCAAAGATGCTGGGCCCTCCTCTGGGGTTTTATCAGTGAACAAAACAAAGGTTCTTGCTTTCAAGGAGCTTAAGGTCCTACTGTGAGAAACAGAAAACGTGTTATGCAGCAGAGCCCGAGGATGAGGCATCTAGGGAGGCTGTGTTAGTGGACTAGGTCATCAGAGGTCTTATAGAAAAGATGATAAAGTTTTTTTTGAGGAGGGTTTTTTACTCCTTCCTTTCTTCCCCTGGCTGGAGTCTGGTCCCTTCCTTCTACTCCGGATGCTGTTTCCTACATCAGAGGCTCCATTAGTCATCTGATTTTCCACAGCGTCAGCTCTGTTCTGTTTATTTCTCTGCTATTAGTTTAAAGAAGTTTATTTTCATCCTTCTCATCTGTCTGCTCCTCAGACAGACTGTTTTCAGTCTGTGGCCTCTGCTGGTTGCCGAATAGAAGTCATATATCATTTTGTGGATGATGAGCAGATATCTTCAAAACTTCCATTTTCTGCAGAAAGTCATAATTTTCCACAGAAGATGTGGCTTTCTTGATGCAGTGGCACCTCTATATGATTCCCAGTCCCATGCCTGTCACAGGAGGACCCATGGACCTGAGGCCCTGCCACCTCCCTGGATGGTAAATGTCCCCCTTGGCCCAGACACAGACTCCCTCAGGAGTCTCCACCCAAGTTGGGCAGAGGCTGTGTCCTCCTTTCTTAGGTTTTTAACATAACAAAGAAGTGCCCTGCCATTCTGATCCTTGCCTCAGTCTTCCTGAGTATCAGAGCTCTAAGCTCTTCCTGTCTCCCTTTAGGGGACCAACAGCTCTGGCCCAGCCATTTTGCTTCCCACTGTGGTGCATAATGAAAGGGAAGGCTGGGATCTCTGAACCTGAAGATAGGGCAGGAAGACTGGCCAGGGTGAGGGATGGGAAGACAATTCTGGCACTGCAGAGCCTGGTCTGGCCAGCTGTGAGTTTGGTCATAGCACAAGGATCCAGGTCACTCCAGTTGCTGGTGAGTTTGGTGTCCAACTCTCAATCTCCCGTGGAACACATTCTTTCCCGGTGAGAAGGCTGAGCCTGTATGATAAGGTCCAAAACGTTTTTCTTAATAGTTCCCTTTATCAATGTGCTTTAATAATAAAGTGTTTTTTCATTTTCCTCATGAATTCTTTTGGTACACATTTATTATAGGGATAATAAGAAGGCTGGCAGATACTTTCTGTCTGCTATAGTATTGACCTGAGTTCCTACATTCACTTATTTATTCTTTACATCTGGTGACAATACTACAAAGGGAGAGAATGAGTTGTTACTGCTCTTCTATGATGAGCAGAGTGAGGCTCGGACAGGTGAAGGGACTTGGCTGGGTGATATGTTTGGAATGAGGGACCAGCCTGTGTACACAGGCTCTGATCCTTTTCCTTTTGAAGCTCCTTGTGTCTCTCTCATCACCCCAAAACTGTGGTGATACATTTCAAAACTGAAGGCTAAAACTTGTGCAGTTCGGTCCATGGTATGCTGAGACACTGGCTGCCCATGCAAAGGAGAGTCCAATTTATAGGGATCTGGTGACATCAGTCAGTCACACAGCTAGTTAAATGGAAAGTGAAAGCCAACTGTCCTCATTTCAAGTTCAGATTGTTTTTCTTTTTGCACATGATCCATTTCACAGAATACAATTTTAGAGGAAATGTCTCTCACTGGAAACTCCGTCATTTGTATTCTGTAATGAAATCAAACTCTTGCTGTGCCTCAGCTGCAGTGGCTTCCACTAGTGTGACAAGCAAGAGGTGACCCTATCGTCTGCCAGGTGCCATTGAGAACCACAGCTTACTGCCCGTGAAGGTCTGCCACCCTCTGAGCTCCTTGTCCTGGTGCAAGAGTCGCAGTCACGGAAATCTAAGGCCAACCACGTGTCACTGGCTCATGCTTTCTGCATCATAAACACTGCCAAGGTGTTCACCGGCTTATTAGTGTCCTCCTGGTGTCTTGGGTGAGCACTACATGTCAATGTGGCTACTGAAGTCTAATGGGACGAGGTAGGTGTCTCGCTCCAGCTGTAACAAGGTTTTCTGCTATGCTCTATGCCGCTCAAGCTTTATTTCCTACCCTAATACACGGCCATTAAGTCCTCACAATAAAACCACTCTCATTTCCCCAGTTGAGACACTAATGAAGGTCCCAAGGGAATAGTTTCTGGCTGTGGTAGCTTTTCTGTTACCTGGGGATGTTCCCCATCTTGGCAATTCACCACCAACTCCAGAGAGCAGTCCTAGAGAGCCATTCACGAATGGACGTTGGAACTGTCCATGGCACAGTCTTTTGCCCACACACTTGGGACAGTCCTGGCTAAGTGGATTGTGGGAGTGGGATCTGTGGCTCCCAGGGGACAATGATGCTTCATCAGCTGCCTTGGGAAACGATGGCTTTGTAGGGCCGCATGAGGGCAAAGAACTGTCCAGAGCAGCTTCCACTGAAGGGCAAGTTGGCTGGCCAAGCTCCTTTAGGCAGAAAAGAGGGATATTCTCTGACAAAGGTCATCAAAGGTTACATGGAATCCATTCTTCAGTAAATTTTCTGGACTTTCCTTATATATATATATATACACTGAGACATCAACTAGGCTCTCAGAGCATTGATGGGAAGGACTGTGGAGGTTATAGTCACACAGAGGCAAGTGGGATAAGAACACAGCCCTAGCTTGGGATACCCTCCCCGTGGGGCAGGTCATTCAAGGAGAACTGAAGTCTTATGGCTGGGGAGTCCACAAGGATGCAATAGTAACACTCCCACTGAACCAGTAATTCTGACCTGAGAGTTAGCCATCAAAGGAGACCACGCGGCAGACAAGGCACTGAGGAGAAGCCGGCTTCCTGAGATAAGTCTAAGTTTAAAACAGTGCAGACAGCAGTTCTCCACACAGCGTGATCCTGTCCCCCATGGAGAGAAAGCCATGCCACCATGGCGGGGCCACTGATGCTGCGAACCATCCATAAGGCACTGGACAGTCTCTCCTTCGCCCAACTGTCCCCAACACTCATGCTGCAGGTGAGACACTCCCAAGTCAACAGTCACGGCTTCTCTTCTTCCAGCAGCCACTAGCACATCCTGAAGACACACAGACCTTCCCCTGCGACCTCCTTGTTTCCTCTTCCCAGTCTTCTCCCTGATGAACTAGAGCATTTGAGGAAAGCCCCACACATCTGTCAAGCTCACCTTTCCCTGCTGGTCCGTCTTGATCTCCCAGCCCCGGGGCAGTTCCACCCGAGTGTCCGCAAACATGTTGATGAAATTCACCAAGTCTCTGTTGTGCTGGTAGCGTTCAAAATTCCGTGCATCTCGACGGACTTTCAGGATCATGTGCTTTAAGCAGGTGCTACTGGTGAAGACTCGGTAGGCACTCTGAGGGAGACGGGAGAGGTGGGTCAGGGGACAGGGCAGGAAATGAGGAACATTACAGACTGAGTAGACGCAGAGCACTCTGACAAGATCTACTGTGATTGCTGCAGTGCTTTACTGTGGCCTTGAGATGAAGTCTCAGAGGCAGAGAGCTTGCTGGACAGTCGGTGTACACAGGTGCACCTATTTGCCGCCTCAGTTCGATCTGATCCCTCAGCAGCCTTGGTCACTACCAGCACCAGGCATCCCTGCACCCCCTGCCTAGTCCCGGCTGCACTTGTTCTCTGGAGCTCCTTTCCCTCTCTGAGCTCCATTCTCTCTTCCCTGATTCCACAGCTCTGCCCTTAGTCTAAACCAGGGTAGTACCTCAGGGTTCCTGGGAATTTTAAGGTCTGGCATTCCTCAGAATCCTGTGTGAAACCTTGTACAGGGGAGAGATCAAAGCATGAGAAGGTAAAGATTCAGGGGTTTCTAAATGTGTTACGTGACAATTTCATGGTGCTCAGTGAGTGTGTGTGTACGCACGGTTATGATTGACAAGCCAGCGGGAGTTGGCCCAGTGGTTCCTCCTGTCCAGTGCCTACGTGGTGTCTAGTGCAGAAGCATCAGCAATGGCCACATTTGGTTCCCCTTGGTAGCTCACACTGCACCTTGGCAACTGTTCTGGGCCTGACTGTGAGAATTCATCTACTCTGTCATCTCACCACGACCCCGTGCTTCTTGCCTCTGGAATCCATACCGGAGTAAAGTGCTTAGCATAGAACTACTGGTCTTTCTTCAGTCTCCAATTTCTACCACTTTTGACCAGAGAGGCTCAAACACCACTGATGCCCTGAGAGAGGTCTCTGGATGCTCTGAGACACCCCTTGCCATCCTTCCAGCCCCATCCTCAGCTCCTTTCTCAGCTGAGCAGCTGACTCAGCTTCTAATTCTGGCCCCTCAGTGGCTCCCCTGCTGCAGAGAAAACATGTCTTCAGAGCCCTGCTTATGCAGCCCCAGGACCTAAGGCCTGGAGGATTCCTGTTGCCCACTGAAGTTGACCCAGGCTCCTCTGTGGGGCTTACAAGGTGTCTGCTGCAGCTGAGGCTCCACCCTTTTCCATTTGTGGCCACCTGTCCTCCAGCTGCTGGGGCGCCTTTCTACGCGTCCTTCCTATCACACCATCCATCTGCCTGGACTTCTTTTCCCTCCTGTGCAGGACTCAGTCAGCTGTCCTGTCTGCTCCCCAGGGCTCCCCTCCCTGGCTTGGCTAGGGCGCCATCCTTCACAGTGTCACAAACAGCCACCTACTGTTTCGGTGTCACTCTAATCTGTCTTTGTAACTCCAGCACCTAGGTCTGTGCCTGATCTGCTCAATGGAAAACTAACAAATACAGTGATGTTGAGCCAATGTCCCCCCAAAAAGCAATGAAAAAATACCTATGTGAAATCATACTAAATATAAGGTCTGCATGATATTTGAAAAATTATCTCATGTGTAATTTCAACTATATCTAGTGTATTTTAAAGTTACTTTATTGCAAGTTATTTTAGACTGAAGGGAATCTGATTACTTCATAAACTTTTACTTTAAAATGTGTAACAAGGAAGTGAAGGGAGAGGTTGATTTGAGTATGTTTGGTGCATGTACAGATCTGCCCAAATATATAATATGATATATGATATGATATGATAGGATGTGATATATAAGAATTGATATATCCAACATGCTTTAATAAAAACATGGAAAAATAAAAATAAATGGGTACATATGTAATTCAGTGCAAAAGCTCTGGGTTCAATCCTTAGAACAAAAAGAAAGAAAAAGAAAAAATAGCAAAAACAAAGACTTCACTTGAAAATTTTTAACAACAATATAAGCATAATTTGTTTCCAAAACATTTTCATTGCTTTGAGCCCAACAAAAGCCTCAGAAGGCAATAGTATTTCTGAATCCAGCCTCTTGCTTTTTGGCAGACTAGACTCATCTGTCTTTGTTTTCCTTTGCATGAGGTAAAAACTGAGTCTCTGTTATTTATCGAGTGACACTAAAATCGCTTTTTAAGTCTTGGCAGAGCCAGGCTAGGCTGCCGCCCTGTCGCAGACACTCACGTAGTTGGCGTGCAGCACGGTGAAGAACTCAGGGTTCGTGATGAACTTCACCGCGGGGGACTGAAGCAGCAAGGTGACTTTTTGTGAGTTCACGGGAGAAAGTGACCCTTCTCTTCTCAGATCTGGAAAAAGTGGAGCAAAGGGACAGAATATGTTGGGAAAAATTCACTTTGAACTTGGTACGGTGGTACCTCGGCTCTCGAACTGGATTTCCTAGCTGTGGCAAGTGCAGCTGCCCCTTACCACACCCTTCCGCCATGACGGCTCTGCCTCCTATTGGCTGAGAGACAGGAAGTTGCCTCGTGTGGACCAAAGCCCCTGAAATCATGAACCAAAATAAATCTCTCTTCCTTGAAGTTGCTGTTAGATATTTTATGACAGAGATGGAAAGTAGACTCACCCAATGGATTCCACAGTAAATGCCGAGTGACTCAATCTCAAACCCAGAAATAGATTTTCTGTTCCTTTTCTCCTGTGTCTGGTTGCTTACCCAGCATAGCAAGTCTCTCTCAGGAGGCCGAAGGAAGAAATTAATGACAGGAGAAGACTAGTATAATCAGTCTGTTTAGTAAAATGAATGGAATGGTGTTGA
The DNA here is from genome assembly GCA_004026965.1 of Petromus typicus. Classification (NCBI taxonomy): domain Eukaryota; kingdom Metazoa; phylum Chordata; class Mammalia; order Rodentia; family Petromuridae; genus Petromus; species Petromus typicus. Next base: position 3,665 of record PVIR01001834.1, on the reverse strand, counting down.
CTAAAACTCTTGGTGGAACTCCATACGTGCATGTCAGAGATGACACAGAAATGTCCAATATCTACATTACCAAGACGCCTGAGACCCAGCAGGAAGGGAACCACAGGATCTGCTTGCCCAGAGTGTAAGGGTTCTTTTGACAGATACTTTGTCTTCATTTAATTTGAGGAGGAAGTGTATCACCAGGATATCACTCTGCTCACTGTCTACTGGTATCTACTCTGGGACTTTTATTCAAAGAAATGAAAAGAAGGAAAGCCAGGAAACTAGCCCTGATTGGGCATGTTCCCCAGAAGGCTAAAAGTGCTCTTGGACAGTACATGCACCCAGAGCACTCTAGAAGACTTCTTTGTCCCTATGTTCTTCCTTTGAGAGAACTGAGTTTTATCTAAATGCAAACAGGTTATCTAGTGTTCCTTTGAAACAGAGTGTGTATTTTTATTGCATGTTTATTAATAACTTAAAAATCCTCAGGACACTGACAGATAAATATATTTGGCAGCACATGATTAAGCCACCATATAAACTGCCTTGATGCCCAAGTACCATAGCAAACTCAGTTCCATCCCAGAATCCTCTGCTTCCCTTCCTCCAGAACCTCAAGCCATGGTGGTCATAGCGCTGTAGCTCCTTCCGAGTTTCTGTTTCTGGAGGGACAGGAAGCTCTGTTGTCTGCCTTATACTGTAGGTACCATACCTTTTTTTCTCCTCCCTGGTCCTCTACTCGTTCTATTGCTCTGTAATTTAAGTTGTATCACTAGCCCATCGGCCAGTGCAAGGGGCCTGTCCACTTCTGTTACACAGACATTGGACGTCATTGTTGAGGTCTGGGGCCCCCTCCTCCAATACCTAGGCTTGACTGGGAAGATTCAGCTTCTGAATCGCTCCCTCCTCCTCCACTTCCTCCGGCTGGGACTTGCTCACAGCTTTGGCTGCCGGAATCTTCCTCGGACCTCTCTGTGGCGATGGTTCGCTGAATATTTTGATACCTTTGCATTAAAAAAATGGAGAGCAGGAGTTAATTTTCATCTCTTTGCTTGTTGGAAGCAGAGCTCTGAATCAGACAACTTGAGAAATCTGTAAAGAATTGTCTTGAATGTCAGGAAAGAAATGCTTTCAATTCTCAAGAGATTGCCAAAATAACTGGCAGGTCCAGTGATGGGTGATTTTACTTCTTTCTGTTTTGTAAGCTACAATGAGTTTGGGGTACGATAATCTTTAAAAAAATCAGCACAAATAACTAATGCAAAATAGCGTGTCCCCTGCATTAGACAATAGGAGACAAAGCCTGAAATCAGAGTGTGGGAAGTAAATTAAAATGTTACAAACCAGGTGTATGGAATGACCTCTACATTACTGTAGTAGGGACATAAATCTAAATAGTTTCTCTGCTCACAGTTTTATTTGAGGAGTAATTGACGTGGTTGGGCAGAGGTGATGAAAATACTACACTTAGAAGCACACTGGGAATCAAAACATTAGCTGCTTATTTGAGAGTTCAGCATACTTTCTAAGTTGGGGATCCAATCAGGTGTTTGACTCCCAGGTACTAAATATTAGTTCTTCTCCTGTGGGCAAGCTCTGAGTTAAATCTTCAGATCAAAGAGGCTGAGAAGGTGCCACTGCCCTTGTAAAGTGTCCTCTGCTGAAATGGAGCAAAGGGGAAATAATGTGTGAACAGCAGCATGATTAAGCCACCATATAAACTGCCCTGATGCCCAAGTGCCATAGCAAACTTAGTTCCATCCCAGAATCCTCTGCTTCCCTTTCTTCAGACCCTCAAGCCATGGTGGTAATAGCACTGTACAAGGCTGTCTGAGACATGAGAATCCTGCGCAACACAGACAAGGTAGATACAAGAAGACAGACAACAGACAGTAGATACTTTGAAGTCAGAAGGTGAACTTATCAGGATGATTGTCTGGGAAAGAATATTTTGAGTTATTTTGCAGACAAATGTCCAGCTGTCTACTTCTTTCTGTTTCACCCTCATGCCAAGAAACCTCTTTGCTCTCCCCATGACTTCTGTTTTGCCTCAAGTCTCTCAGCCTCCCAGAGCGATAGTACTATGACTCAGCTTTTTCTTTTTAAGGAACAGCAGGGTTGGGTGAAAGGGCCATTTAAAAATATCTCTGGTGGGACTGGGGGTTTAGCTTAGTGGTTCTGGCGCCTGTTTTGCAAGCAAAGGGCCAAGGTTTGATCTGGTAACTACATACAATGCTGGGCATGGAGACTCACACCTACCAGCAGTCAGTACCACATACCACAGTGCCGGGTGTGGTGGCTCACGCCTGTAATCCCAGCACTTGGGAGGCAGCAGGAGCACTGCTGTGAGTTTGAGGCTGAGCTCAGGGCCAGCCTGAACTACAAAAAGTGAGACCCTGTCTCAAAAATAAATAAATAAATAAATAAAAAATCTCTGGTGGCAGTGTCCATAATTTATTTCTTTCTTTGTTTATTTATTTTTTGAGACAGGGTCTCCTTTTGTAGTTAGACTGGCCCTGAACTCACTTTGTAGCCCAGGTGAACCTTGAACTCATAGTAATCCTCCTGCCTCTCCCACCCAAGTGGTGGGATTATAGGCATGAGCCACCAAGCCTGGCATTGTAGTATGTCGTTACCGAGGATAGAACTCGGGACCTTGCACTTGTCAGGCAGGCACTGGAACCACTGAGCTAAATCTCTGGTCTGTCTGTAATATTTTTACAAGCAGACTCAACAGATTTAGAGGACTTGCTAGGTAAGGGTGTTGAAGATGGGGGAGGAGACCATTGTGAAGTTCAAGGCTTCTGCTTAGATCAGATCACTGAAGGGACAGTGGATAGGAGGATGGTTGCACGAGGAAGAGAGATTCCAGGTTGATCTGGACACATTGATTTTGAGGCTTGAAGCTCATACACGTCACAATATCCAGGAGAATTTTGTTAGATGGTTCTGGTGTTCAGGTAAGTACTAAGGAGGTGAAGGAAGGAGGTGCAAGAGGAGGATGAAAAGGAGGAGGAGAAGGAGGGGAAGAGTCCAAGTAATAGGGAATAGTCAGGTCCCCAAGTCTTAGATCAAGCGAGGGGACACCCTGTGCGGCACAGATGTGAGTCCACTGTGGAGCACTTCAGAGAGCAACATCACGCCCTTTCCTTGACTTTACAGCACAATGTTTCCCAAGAACACTTGCAAGAGAACTGTGAAGATGACTGTGAGAATTAGACACTTCATTTGGTTTTTGTCCTTGAGCCTGTTAATATGGTCAGGGTGTATAATCATTTTGATAATTCTCTGTATTCTGTTTGCCAGTATCTTATCGAGAATTTTTGCATTGATGTTCACTAGGAATATTGGCCTGTAGTTCTCTTTTTTGGTTGGGTCTTTCTCTGCTTTTGGAATCAGGGTAAGGGTTGCTTCCAGGAATGAGTTTGGGAGTACTGCTTCCTTTTCAATTTCATTAAAGAGTTTAAGAAGTAGAGGCACTAACTCTTTAAAAGTTTTATAGAATTCAGCAGTAAAACCAACAGGTCCAGGGCTTTTCTTTGTTGGCAAGTTTTTAATTACATTTTCAATTTCACAGATTGATATTGGGGTATTTAACATTTCTATTGTGTCTTATACTGGTACAAATCCCCATTGTGGAGTGCAATCATGATGTGTATATGTAATGTACCAATAAATAT
>PVIR01001833.1:14232-113599 GCA_004026965.1 Petromus typicus | reverse complement strand
ATGAAAATTCGAGACAAATAAAAATGAGCAAATAGAATTATAATAAAAATAAACTCAATTCATAATAGCTAAATCTTAAAAGAACCCCCTATGTCCATCAACAGATGAACAGATAAAGTAAATTTAGTACTTACATATGCTGGAGTAAGAGTACAGTTCTGTTGTAAAGAAAGATAAATTTGAATCATTTAGGAAAATGTTTGCACCTTGATACCATGTTAGTGAAACAAAGACAAGTATAAATGTCACATGCTTTCTTTTATATGAAAAACCTTGAATATAACATATCAAGTGTTGAATGACAGTAGAGGAAAAAAAGAAAAGTTATTGTAATCCAGTATAGCAAGTGATTTAGTATATGTAATTGTTTTATGTGGTTTTTGACTAATTAGTCTGACTGTTGTATTTATGATAATTGATGAAGATTTCTAAAAAAATTAATAAATCTGAAGCTGCAGAAAAAAAGGGAGTGGAGGAAAAGAGAGAGAAAGAATTGAGATGTGTTATGTACACGCACCAACTCCTTACCCTGAGTGCAGTCATTACATACTGCAAATTTATACTAATAAAAAGATTTTAAAAATAAAACTAGACTTTTTTGGTTGAACAAGACCATCCAGCTTGATTTTAAGCCCTAGCTGCATCATATTTAAAGGCACAAATATAAGTTATAAGGCTAAGGTGAGTTAAGAAATACAGAGTAGAAGAAAGCATTTTGAAGATCTGTCAGCAACAAACAGCCGGATGTGATGGAACACACTTGTAATCCTAGCACTTGGGAGGGTTAGGCAGGATTGCCTGGAGATGAAGGTCTGATTGGATGACATAATTCAAGGCCAGCCTGGACTACCTAGCGAGACCCTGTCTCAAAAGACAAAAACTTATTAACAACATCAAAGAAACAAAGCCCACAAAAATCTCCAGTGCTAAAATACATGAGAAAGGATTGCTATGTAATAATAAAAATTTAATAAATTATGAACATAAATAGTTCTAAATTTATATGGATCTCATAAAAATCAGCCCATGATGTATAGAGTCCAGATATTTTCAAATTCATCCACATAGTGGAAGATTTGTGAAATTGCAAAATTTTGGATAGGTACTGTATTTCCGGTTTATAACTCGAAAATTATCCTGTAGTCTTTGCCTTTGATTTGCCTACTTTCTACCCACCCAATATGGTTTCATTGTTACCCAAGATTTTTCTGCATTCTAAAGCAGATATAAAAATCTTATGCTCTCCTTTTTCAAAACATGGAAGGTGACATATTCACTATTCTGTAACTTGCTTATTTTCGCTTTTTAGTTCTAAAGATCTTTCCCAAATGAAATAAAGAATTTCCTCATTCTTTATTAATGTTGTACTGTGTCTGCTGCAGGGGTAAACCTGGTTTAACCAGTTCCTATCTGATAACCGTTTGGCTCTTTCCCACTGTTTTCTGTCACAGACACTGCTGAGTAGTCATTCTATGTACACCACTTACATGTGGTTAATTACCCAGAGAAGTTGTTGAGTGTGCATTTGTTTGTGATGTTGGCAGACACCTGCTATATCTTCCTGTTGTAGCTGCTCTAGTTTCTACTGTCACCATTGGTGAATAGAGTGTCTGATTCTCTGCACACCAGAATGTTACCAAATTCTTCTATTTTTGCAAATCTCATAGGTGATAAATGGAACTCATTTTAATTTTTGTCTTATTACGAGTCTGAAGACTTTCATACACTTAGAGCCATTTGTTTTCTCTTTTAATATCTATTCCTGTTTGTTTTCCTTCTATGGCATTGGTACGGTGGCACTGGTCAAGAGAGCCTATTGTTAAATTATCAAGAAATTTGTAAGCTTACCATCATAGGAGTAGCCTGAAATGAGGGATGGTGAAATATTTACACTATGGAAACTGGTGAACACTACAAGTCAATAGAATCTCTCCTGTTTATTGTGAGACATATACTAGTATGCCATTGGACTTCTTATGGGTCCTTTTATATATTAAGAAAATTAGGCCTTTGTGATAGTACAAATGATTCTATTGAATTTATTTTTCTTGAATTTTCTCATAGTTTTATTTTTCCTGTGATGTTTTTAAAAAATAAATAGTTAAATTTATCATGATTGATTTATTGTTTATTTGCAGTGTGGGGTTTGAACCCAAGGCCTTACACATGTAAGGCAAGCACTCTACACTAACCTTTACCTAAATCCTTCAATTTTTTTGAGACAGGGTCTCGCTTTGTAGTTCAGGGCTGGCCCTGAGCTCAGCCTCCAACTCACATCACAGCAATCCTCCTGCCTCTGCCTCCCAAGTGCTGGGATGACAGGCGTGAACCACCATGCCCAGCACTGTGGTATGTGGTGCTGGTTGCTGCTGGGCGTGAGTCTCCACACCCAGTATGGTATGTGGTTACCGGGAATCGAACTCGGGTCCTTGTGCTTGCAAGACAGGCACCGGAACCACTGAGCTAAATCCCCAGCCCTCCTTTAAAGGCTTCTCATTTCATATTTTAAAGGACTTTTCCATTGTGACTCTGTTTTCTTTTAGAACATTTATAGTTTCATTTTTACATTTTAATCTTAGAGCATAAAGTATGAAGTATGGATCTAATTCATTTTTCTAAAGTAAAATTCTAGAAATGCTATCCAGAATTTATATTGATTCTTGATTTTTCTTGATTGACGCAGACAAAGCTTATAGGGAAAAATCATAACCTCACGTTTTTCTTGAAAGACTGAATTAGCAGTTGATTTTCAATTTACAGTGAAAGAACAGAGCAGACCCAAAAACAAATAGGAAGAAAATAATAAAGATAAGAGTTCAAAAGTGAATGAAAGAAGAAATAAGCATTCAATAGTGAGGACTAATAAATATAAAATTTAGTCCTTTGAAAATACTAGTAAAACATTTTAAACTTCCAGAAAGGTAAGTGAAATAGAGAAAGATATGAAAATTATTAAGAATGCTGAAGTAAGCAAGCATAGATCAGTTGTACATTAAAAAGTAACAGGAGAGAACTCTGACAATTTTATGTTAACAGTTTTAAAGCAAGTTATATGAATTTAAGGAAAATGCAAAATTCTTTATTCAGTTTGAATCGTATAAAACTGTTGCTCAACACCCATGCCACTAAGAAAATTATTAATATGAAGGGGGCAGGGGATCAGAGAGAATATCAAAATACAAACGGGATCAATAAGTTGTAGTGATTTTACTTGGTGTGATGGTGTGGCCTGACAATCATAGCACTTGGGAGGCTGACACTGGAGGATTGCCGTAAGTTCAAGGCCAGCCTGAACTACGTGGCAAGACCCTGTTAAAAAACAAAACAGAATGTTAAACAAATTCTGTTCTGTAGCATATTAATAAGAAGCTATAGTTGGGCCGGGGAGTTAGCTCAGTGGTTCTGGTGCCTGTCTTGCAAGCACAAGGGCCTGGGTTCGATTCTTTGATAACCACATACAATACTGGGCGTGGAGACTCACCCCAGCAGCAATCAGCACCACATACCACAGTGCTGGGCGTGGTGGCTCATGCCTGTAATCCCAGCACTCAGGAGGTAGAGGCAGGAGGATTGCTGTGATGTGAGTTTGAGGCTGAGCTCAGGGCCAGCCCTGAACTACAAAGCGAGACCCTGTCTCAAAAAACCTAAAAAAAAAAAAAAAAAAAGAAGCTATAGTTTACAGTAATTCATTATATATTTTATAAAGAACTAGAAAAGTTCAAGATTCCCAATATAAAGAAATGGTAAGTATTTAAGGAGGCAGAATGCAGATTACAGGGATGTGTTATATATATATATTATATATATTGTATGCATATATGAAATTATATCATACCCCATAATATGTACAGTTATTTGTAATTAAAAATTCACAAATCATTTCATTCCATCTTCAGATGGTTATGCAGATAGTTGTATCAAGTATTGGATAATCGCAGTCTTACATAAACTCAAAGAATAGGAAAGAAGAAATTTCCCCAGGCTGATTTATACAGCAGGGCAACAGTATTAGCCCACATACTCTCTGTGGGTAATATATACTCATGACCATCTAAGTGTGGCCCAGTGTTCTTAATATATATTGATATAGTTCACCTTCAGCAGAAAAATTACCTCAGAAGACACAAGCTTCAGCATATAAGAAAAAATTTTAACAATTAGAATAAAGATGAGCTTTTTTTTTTAGGTTTTTTGAGACAGAGTCTCACTTTGTAGTTCAGGCTGGCCCTCAGCTCACCCTCAAACTCACATCACAGCAATCCTCCTGCCTCTGCCTCCTGAGTGCTGGGATTACAGGCATGAGCCACCACGCCCAGCACTGTGGTATGTGGTGCTGATTGCTGCTGGGTGTGAGTCTCCACGCCCAGTATTGTATGTGGTTACCTGGGATCGAATCCGGGCCCTTGTGCTTGCAAGACAGACGCCCGGAACCACTGAGCTATATCCCTGGCCCAAAGATGAGCTTTTTTAACCTAGTGAAATACCTTACCTTTTGTGAAATGCCAGAAATTTTCAAAAATGTGATTTGCGTCAGTAATGGCTATCCTCATTGCTTCTGTTTAACACTCACTGTTGTATGTGCCCAGGATAGTGCAGGTGAAGCAAAGAAATGGAAGTAAATAGCTTGAAGGGAAGAAATTTTGTATCTTATTTGTAAGTAATATTCTATCCAGATAATCCCACATAGTCTATGTACAAATTATTGGAGTTAATAAAAATTTAGCAGGGATTCTAGAGTTAAGATTGAAATGTACTAATTAACAGCACATTTATTTGTCAACAGAAAATATTTTCTCTTATAAACATAAAGACCTGTTAACAGAAAATATAATTTAATAATATGTTCTGTGTGTGGTAAGAAGGAACCACCTTCCAAAGGGTTTATTAAAAGTCAAGTTAAGATCTTTGAGAAAATGACAAAAAGATGGCATTGTAAATCAAGAAAAGGATTAAGTAAATTTATGTCAGTGTTAGGTCATAAGTGTTCTCACAAAATTTTAAGCCAAACAACATGTTTGAGGGAAACATATACCTTGTGTTGTAATTTTAAATTATTTAAGTGTGTAGAACAGTCACATGTTACTTGAGTATGCAAATATATTTGTTTACAAAAATACAAAAAAGCAATGGCAAAGAATGCCGACTGGGATTAGATCATATTGGCGAATGTTGAAAGAAGATGGCAGTGGTGGCAAACCTGTGGTGTGCGCTGCAGCATGTGTCGTTGGAAGCTGGAAAGGTTTGCTATCACTGCCAGGGGGTTAGTACAAAGGGTTACCTTTTAGGTCAGATAGGTATAGGTGTGCATTCCAAGTGTCATTTTGTAACCTGAAGAAAGAAATTAAATTCATTTGTTTTCCGTATTCATTTTATGTGACCAACTCCCTAGTTTTAGTCATGGTCCTCCCTGCGAGAGACAGAGGTACCTAATCCAGTCCTGGGACATTAGACAAAGAAGTCGGCCTTGTTTTTCTCTTGTCTCTCTTAAAATTGGGAGCAATTCGTATGTTGTGGAAGTTCTATGCTAATATGTGTGGAGTTATTAATAGAGTAAAGAATTTATGTAGATTCTAGAATTTGTGTACCTGTTTCATTAAACCTATTAAAAGCCATCAATTTGTGGGGTTTTTTAAATGCTATGCTTTTATTGTTCCTTACCCCTATTTTGGCCCTTCTTCAAGCTTTAGGATTTGTTTTTCTGTATTCCTTTGTCAAATGCCAGAGTGGACAAGACTTTACACAGTTTAAAAAGCCAGTGGGAGCTTACCATGGTTCATTTTTTCCCTCCCAAACCCAGTTCTTGTTGGATTATGCAGAGAGGTGTTTTATGTTTCCCATGAAACAACAGATGGCCGCCCTAGGGAGAACTTTTTAAAACCTTTCTTCATCACCGTCGCGTGGTCATGTGGTGTAGGACCTCTCGTCGGGGATCTGACTGCTGCGTGCCCTCCTCCCTGTGGTTAGCCTGTAAAGCCCCCTTGCTCTTCCTGTGGGTTCTTTTCTCAAGTAGGGAAACACTTGCTGAAAGTGTTACGGAAACACTGTTTTTGCTCTGTCCTCCAGGTCGGATCCGCACAAGACGGCAGAACTCTGGGAGTACCACCAGTGTTGCCTCCAATCCCTCTGACAGTCGGGGCCGCAGTCGTGCTAAAGTTGTTTCACAGTCTCAGCGTAAGAAGTCTATTTTATGCTCTTGTTACGTTAGCTTCCTTCATTCAACAGCTCATTCTGTACTTCACAGTTCTCGGATTGGTACTAATCTGAGAGAAGAAAACATCTTTATGGCTCTAAGTTACTGTGAATAATTACATCCTTGTTTAGTGAGGAGCTTACAAGATGGAGCATCAGTCAGGTGTACTTTTGTCCCCTTCCAGGGATTGAAATTTTGTGTTTAATTAAACATTATTCTCTCCCTGTTGTTGAAGTCCCTCCAGTTGAAACTGATGTGTTCTGTGCTTCACTTTTGTGCTGATAACACTGGCCCTGTGATTTTAGAGTAGAACCTGAGCAGAACTATAAATGCCAAATTTTTCCAGTGCTGAATAAGCAGATCCATGAAAAGCTCCTCCTTTAACCCTCCATGCTAACCCTGCAGGCTGCACCTGTCCTTTGTCAGTGTGGGCTCCTGTTTCTTCTAGTTTGCTCCCCTGGTTACTTTCCTGTGTATGTGAAGTGAGTTTGCTTGCTAGCCTGAGCCAGGAAAGCCACGTAGCAGGAATAGATTTATTCTGACCATCTTGCTGGCTGCGCCTGGAGGTGTCTGCACAGGGAGCACAGGTGGGTATAGAGGGCCCTGCCTAGAGTGAGTGTGACGAGGAAGTCTGTGCCTGGGAGCCGCACTACTCAGCGCCTTTACCTGACGTGAGTCGGCACCCCAGTGGCATTGTGGCCATCTGGTCAAACCTTGGGCTTTCCTTTAGTGTTGAGAAGGCCATTTGCAGCTCCTTCTGGATTTATTTAGATCCTTTTCCGTGTCCCCTTTGGAGTTATAGTCCTCATGTTAAACAAGCTTAGCTCTTCTGCAAAGATAGGTCAAGATCCCTGGTGAGGCCACAAAACTGTTTGACATAGTTTGCCTCATGTGCTGTAGTACAAGTACGGGCTTCAGCACCAGGCACACTTGACTCTTCTGCATCCTGGCTCTGTGTAATTTTGGGCAAATCTCTTAACCTGTGTGAGCCTTTGTTTTCCTGCCTGCAAGTTGCTAACAAGGCCCACTGTGTGGGGCCTGCATGAGGCTGTGGTGATGGGGATGAGTCTGGTGTCCAGTCAGTAAACAGAACCCAGTTTTAGAGCCATAGGAACTACAGAGTGAAGGACTCGCTTCCTATTTGGAAGTGAACCTTAAACTTTGCCTCTCCTTTACCCTTGTCCACTTCCGTAGGCTCAGGAAAGAAGGCTAGGGATGGATTTATGTGAATTCCAGTGAGGCTAGCTTGAGCCCATTAGGACAGAATGCCTGACTTACTGTGCATTACCTGGTTATTCATCAGATGCCAGGTGCGGGTAAAGCTCTGAAGCTGCTGCCTTGGGAACCACGTCCCAGCTCTGGTTCTCTTGAGCTGTGGTCTGTGGAGACACAGAAGGATATAATGCTCTAGTCAGGACCTCATAAATGTGGATCAAGTCTTACTGCAAGAAATTCTTGACTAAAAGCATAGGGCTCTTGGAAGACAGGTTAATGTGATAAATTTAAGTTGACATAATAAGGATTAAAATTCCTTCTCTAATGGGGCAGAAGAGGATGATACAACTTTAAATCTTCGGTCTTATACTCAGCCTTGCCTTGAGGCTCCACTTTAAAAGCTGTTCAGTTTTTCTTTACTTGCCAGATTGCACCCAACAGCAGCACATGGTCAGACTTGTATCTTAAGCTTATGCATTTAGTTAAATATTTTTAACAGTTATTTTAACGAGGTAAATAAATGCATGTCTATGTATACTATAAAGTCGGTGCACAAATATTCATAGTTTTGGTTTGATAGGTTTTGTTAAAGTCCTTAAAATTGGCATATTTTACATATTTGAGAATTAAGAAAAGTCAGGAAATTAAGGTGAAACCAGTTCATAGCAATAACTGTTTACCATGTGGTAAGCACAGTTGAGGGTGATAGCGACACACAGATGAGTTAAGTCACACTCACTGCTCTCAGGTGGCTTGAAGCTGGAGAGGACACGTGCTCTGGGAAGGCCAGGTGTTTGTCTTATTCTTTCCATGTCGCTTATGGCGAGTCTTGCACCTGGCATAGTGTAGATTTGTTTGTGAACGATCTAAAATAAATCCTAATAGAGTGTAATAAGTACAAAAGAAATATATATGGATAGACTAGAAGGAACAAGTTATAAGAGAAATAACTATTTTGCTAATATGCTTGTGAACAAAATACTTGTGTTGTGTTGCATGCTGACCTTCTGTATTGTGTTGTTGTCTTTTAATTCACTTTTTGCCTGTCCTTTGCTCTGCTCTCATAATCAAGGATCCAGATCTGCTAATCCTGCTGGTGGTAAGCCATTTCTCTTCTTGCCTTTTATTTATTTATTTTACATTCTCCTTTACTGCATGTTCTTTGTACAATATTAATTTCTTTATTAGGAGCTTAATTAATCTTTCTACTTTTTTTTCTTTATGTTCAAATACTGGAGTTTGAAGTGGGTTTCTTCTCCCCTTTTATGTAGTTTATATATGTCCTCAGATTTAATAGACAAAATGAATAGGTCTTGAGACAGTTCAGATCTATTGCTGAGTTTTATTCATTTGGAATTATAATCACTTTCAAGTGTTAATTCTTTGAGTAGTCCCTCAAGTGATTCATTTGATAATACTTTTAATATATACTATAAATTTTTTGAACTCTATATTTTAAATGGTATGTATTTAAAAAATCTGTATCTATACTTTATATGTATGAATATGTGTGTATATTTATAATAACTATATGTATGAATGCATGATTATCAGTTACTAGGTAAGTGTTTAAAAGGTTGTTTTCTTCTGGGTCATTTGAGTTTGTAATGTGTGCTTTACATGGTTCTGGTTGCAAACCAAATCAAATTTAATGGTTAGGTTAAATGTTGACCTTATGGAGAAATTTGATTCAGTTCACAGTCAGTTCTGTTTACAACTAGAATAGTGGAAAGTATTAAGTTTGTGGATTGAGGTACCACTATTTAGCCACATTTTCTGATTACTCATTTGTTTGAGGCTATTCTTACCATCTCGTTTTGTTTTGTTTTTGGGTTTTTTTTTTTTTTTTTTACCATGTTTATCACTCTTGTTTTTTTTCTTCTGTTAGATTAAGCTTTCGTGAAGTCATTTTTCTCCATTCCTGCTTAAGAAATATGTTATAGGCCTGGGGATTTAGCTCAGTGGTTCTAGCATTTGCCCAGCAAGTGCAAAGTTCTGAGTTTGATCCCCAGTACCATATACTACAGTGCCAAGTGTGGTGTGGCTCACATCTGTAATCCCAGCACTTGGGAGACAGAGGAAGATTGCAGAGAGTTCACGGCTAGCCTGGGCTACACAGTGAGTTCAGGAGCAGCCAGAACTACAAAAGAGACCCTGTCTCAAAAAAAAAAAAAAAAAGTTTCATTTCTGCTCTTTCAGAAGTTATACTTAAATTTTTTATTGATTTTATTGGTATATTTTATATATATATTATGATCATATTCAACATTGAGGGTTTGTACCAGTGTATGACACATCTTGATCTTCATTTTTTCCCATTCCCTTGTCCTCCCTACAACTCCCTGCCCACTATAAACATAAGTTTTGTTTTCTTTTTCTTTCCCATCAAATTTTTTTCTTTCCCTTCTTTACTAGCCTCTACCCACCCTTTTCCCTTTGAACAGTTTCTTCTTTGTTCACAATACCTGTCATACATTTTTTAACTCATTTATATGTTCAGTTTCTCATACCAGAGAAGTGATACATTATTTACTTAAATATTGAACATACTCCTACAGAATAAGAAATAGCTGGAGATGTAGCTCAATGGAAGAGCACTGGGCTTGGTATGCTCCCAGTCTGGCTTCTCCAGGGTCACTGAAGAGAAGAATGAGCAAATGCCATTGTGGCTGTTATAGAGCTTTAGTGTGGAGCATCGAGACCCTACTGGTGTCTAACCTGCTCTTTTCAATCAGAACTTGTACAGTTACTTTTTTAGAACTCTACTAGTAGCTCTTCCAAGCCTAGATATTCTTTATGATGTTCAACATTCTTTCATGTGCCTAGATTTTTTAAAAAATTAGTACTACCCCACCATGAACTAAAATGCTGTTTTCTACATCAAATTCTTATAATATTTGACCCAAATTGATATATAAAAACTTGCTTCTGGAATTCTTATAATTTACTGCCCAGTTTATATGTATCATGCATTTTTGTTTTGCTTTCTTTTTAGCTGGCAGTCGATCAAGTTCCCCAGGAAAGCTGTTGGGGAGTGGTTATGGAGGACTTGCTGGTGGCTCTTCGAGAGGCCCCCCTGTGACACCATCTTCAGAAAAACGAAGCAAGATTCCCAGGAGTCAGGGATGCAGCCGAGAAACAAGTCCGAACCGAATAGGACCAGGTAAGGATTTTCAGACTTGGGAACACCATTCTCAGCTTGATCACAGTTTTGATTCTAATCTGAAGATTGTGTCTAATGCAGGAAATAGAGATCTGTTTTTGAAATGAGAGTGTTACTATGATTGTGTTAAAAAGACATTTGACTTATTCTGTATACAGATTATGGCATATTTGAGGATTCACTTAGTAACAAAACAGCATGTGGGACTTATAATCCAAACTAAAGAGAAGGAATTACATCACTAGGCTTTTGTGATTTATAGTTGTTTTATAAAACTCTTGGTGGCAAAATAGGCAAGAGGTTTCTCTTGGAATTTGGAGGCAGCATTGCTTTTCAGTTTTCTTTCATTCTTTCAACTAACAAGCCATTAACCTAAATTAATTTTAAAAATCAGTTTTTAGGGTTCCCCATTGATGTTGATTTTGATGTTCTGTGACCTAAGTGGTGAAATTTACCATATAATTCTGACATATGAAATTTTGGGCACAACATTAAGATCCCGTATATTTTATGTTGTAGTATTTGGCTACTTTGTAATAGTGTGTAGTCGTATGAATTACACTGAGCTTAAAGACCATTTACTCTATTAAAATCTAACTCTAACGTCTAATTTTTTATATGGAAATTTGTACATTTTTTGTGTTTCATCTTTATTTGCTTTCTAAAGTAATCTATTAATCTAAAATCAGAGTAATAGAATCTTAGGTTCTGTTGGCTTACCTTTCACATTTATTCATTGATCTTAACAATTTGCACTTAAATATTTACTGTAATGTACTGGGTACTTTGTTAGACTTGAGAATTAGCAGATAAATGAAATAGATCTAGCTTCTGACTTCAGAATCCTTGTCATCACTTTCCCTAGAAGTGAAAATGTAAAACTATAACAAGTACTATGACAGGGCGCTGTAGGGCTTTAAAATGGGTGCATCCTAGGCCATTGTTCACCCTGATCCCAGATTTTCTACTAATGGAGGCTAATATTCTACTAATGAATAGGTCCAAGAATAGGTCCTGTTTTGTAATACAAGGTGCATTAGCCAGCATGGCAACATAAGAGAAAGATGTTCTAGGGAAACAAGAAGCTAGTGCAGAAACAGGGAAGAGAGAGCCACAAGGGATCCACTCTTCTGCCCCAAATTTTGTTCGTGAAGGCTAAATGGAGCAGCCAAGAACAAAGGGATGGAAATGGGCCAGCTCAAAAAGTCCTTGGAGGACCCTGAGCCAAGAGAGGTCAGAGGCGGATATTTAAGAATGGATAGGATTTGGTTTGAACTCATATTTCCAAAGCAAGATGTGGTAGGTTTATTAATTCTGAATGATGCCAACTTCCTGTTGGAGCTATGTAGCATGGTTTCTGAGCTGACAAGTTATTTGGGTACAACCAAAGAAAAGGGCGAAGTTGGAATATAGCAGTTTCTCATCTGACACTGCAGCATATCTGAGTTTGGGTTTGTTTTTGTTTGGAAGACCATCTGATTTTAAATCTAGTTGGGAGGTTTCAGCTATCCTTTTCTATAGGTAATTAAAGAAGTTATTATTTTACTTTTAAGAATTCTTTTCTACCTTAAAATTGTTCTTTTCATTTTTTAAAACTATTTTTACCTTCGTGAAATTAAGAAATAAACTAACTTCTCCAATACAACTCTAAAACCTGGTGTTCCAAGGTCTTACTGTAAAGTTCAGGTTGTACATAGTTGAAAAGACATTTTTTGAGCTTTTAAAATATAGTATTATGAGGCATCATATCAGAATTTAGAAGGAGCTTACTTCATTCCAGAGATTTCTTGTTTGAAATATTATTTTAAGGAAAGTTAAATTCTTGATGCATGTTTGGAGATTAGTAATAAGTGAAGCCTTGCGATCTTATGTACAGTTCCAGTTAAAGAAGATAAATTATTTAAATTTCTGTACATTCTTGAGTATATAAAGAAATATATATGAAGAAAGTATATCTTTCCGCTTATTCCTAAGTACTAGAGATTCCATTTTATAGGGTAACAGACATATATTGACATTTTCCAGTTTTGGATTACTACTGTGATTTTAAACATTTGGTTCATTATCTAGTAATTTTAAATACAAACATCTAAGAAAAGAAGCAGCGTATTTTTAAAAAATATTAGCCAAAATTCTCAAACCAGTCAATTCAGCAGTGTTTAGCAATAAGTAAACTAGGCTTAGAACTTACACTGAGAGTTAACTCTAGAGTTGTCTACAATTATGTTTTAGTTCAGTTATACCATTTTTGTTTGTTTGTGTGAAATGATATTTCACAACTAAATTTTCTTTTCTCATTTGTTATAAGAACAATGTCAAGCAAGGCTTTGTCTTGGCGTTTAAGATTTCTTAAAGCAACCTATATTTATTTCCTGTGGGCATATGAAGAAATACAACAGATTCCTTTCTGCTTTTTTATTTCTTGATAGATTATTCCCTTATCAGCTATCCAACTATTTGAGAGTATGTATCTGTAAATTTTCTCTTTTTTTGTATTTTTAAGACAAAAAGGGAATTTACAGATTTAAAATCACATAAATAACTGGCATCTTAGCAATTATATTGTAGCTGTTTGCCTTTGTTTCCCTTCTCCATTTAAGATGCTATTAAAAACATACTTGACACTTTTTGAAGATGGCATTCTATGGCTGTGTGTTGAAATGTTTTAAGATTTTTCTGGTTAAAAATATTCTTGGAGAATTAAAATTAAATACTTCATTTTATCTGTGAAATCTGACTTACTATGACATGGAAATGTCTAGAGAGCCATTTCATTTCTTTAATTTCTAGTTTTCATTAACTTTCTTATATTTCTGTTTTTGGTATGAATTCTGTTTGAATCCTTCCTTAAAAGGCAAAAGTGAGAATTACCTTTAAAACACTGAAAGTAGTTTCTGTCAGAAATGAAAACCAGTCAACTGGTTTTTTCAAGGTTTGTCCGCACCTGACTCAAAGATACCCAGGAAAATGGCTTGTAGAAAGTTCAAACAGCAAGTGTTTTCATTGTCTCTTCTTCTGCTTTCTCCTCCATGTCACCTTCTCATATAGAATGTTCAGTTTTGGCACATGAATAAGCAACAAGTTTATTTGTTCTATGGATTTTTTATTTTGTTTTAAGTTTTAGCTATAAAAATAATTTATATAGTTATTTTAAATCTTCATTCTAGATTCTCAGTCTGTGGGAGTAGTATAAGTGAGTGGGTATTTTTCCTCTTGGGATTTAAATTGCCCAACATTTAAGCTGTTGATGCCACCTCTTTAGTAGGAATTGGGGAAACTCTGGGCAGATTTTTTCATGAACAGAATTCTCTTTCACTGTGCTACTTCTGGCTAGATGTTAAAGGAGCCAGTCAGTACAAGTAAAAAGAATGAACTTTCCAAATAAAATACTGGGAGGGTAAACCCCATTAAAAAGTTTATTTGCAGTCATACAGATTACATCTGTGTATCACAATTAATATTCTATTTTCTTAACAAAGCAAACTTGCCCTAGAGATAGACCATTTACTTCCCTTTGCTGTTGCACATATATGAACTTGAGGTTAGCTTAGGTCAGAATTCATAAGTAATGGGGTATGAATTATTAAAATCTTGAACTAAGCACGCACTTACACGAAAAGCTATCAATAAGACTGCTTTTATTTCTTTTTGATTATGTTTTGGAGTACATATTAGAATATGACAACCTTCTAATATCTGCATCCAGCACAGATTTCAGAAGTACTCATGCATGTGCATTGTCTTGCAGTCCCTTCTCATTCAAATGGTGAGATACTGCCGGGCGTAGTAGCTCACGTCTGTAATCCCAGCACTCGGGAGGCAGAGGCAGCAGGATTGCTGGGATGTGAGTTTGAGGCTGAGCTCAGGGCCAGCCTAAACCACAAAGTGAGACCCTGTCTCAAAAAAACCTTAAAAAACAAAAACAAAAACAAAAACAAAAACAAATGGTGAGATACTTAGTCCTCGTTTTCCTGAGGGGAGGCTGATACCTAGAAAGGCCACGCAGCAGGACTAGTGAGGTAGCTTGGAACTGGAACGGTCACTTCATGATGCCCTTGGTAGATAAGCAGTATTGCTGTGTATGTTCTAGGAAGTTTCTCCCTATTGGTGGGGTTGATAGACACACTAGATTTTTTATGGATTTAATTTCTTTCTTACTATTTTTGCCTCCCTTGTAGGAACTGTTTAGAATATTGCAAAGAATTGCTGATTTATCACCACTAATAAATAATCACTTTCAGTTTGAGTGATATCCTGTCATTTCGGCGAAAGTCAGGAAAGTAGGAATTTGTATTGAAGCTCAGAGAAGCCCTGTTTGGCCCCTTGTTCAGGTTGCATCCTTGTATCTGACTTTTCTTTTGGTAAGCATGGGAATATCACTTATAAGCCTCAGGGTCAACCCCCGCACCCAGCACTTGAACAGAATAGGGTGTTTGCTTCATTTTTTACTTGCACATTCTTCATTCAGGAGTTTCATGAGTCTGGTTCAAGAACATTCTTATTAGGATATTAAAAAAAACAGGCTATGCTCTTTACAGTATAGAAAGTTGTGTGCGTTTACATCAGACTACAGTGAGTAGGCAGTTTTGTTTTTGAATGTGTTGCCAGGTAATTTGTTTGTTTTCTCAGGTTAAATTGAGGAAATAAGGATGCCTGAGTTTTATGAGATTCCCAGACAAATTATTGTTAGACTTTAGACTGTTCACTCAGTTCTGCTTTATAAACTGTGTTTTATACCAGGAGAAGAATAAATTTTGTCCATAAGGAGTTATAAAGTAATGAGCTGTTTTCAGATCAGGGAGAAATCTTTTGCCCACTACTTGTTGAGATAATCTTTCTACTTGGAAGGCTGAATCCATGAAGGTGCTTAGAAGTCACCATAGGCAGATATGTGTGGATTTCTATAGAGAAAACACAGATTGATTGTGTTGGGACAAAAAATAAAAAGATAGCAGTCCCAGCCTGTACCTGTTGGCTTCTATTAGTGAGTATGTCTGAGGCATCTGCACTCAGCGGGAGCAGACAAGCCTCCTGGCGTGCTGACCATTAGCTTCTTCTTCAGAGAAGCTGAGTGGGAGTCTAGGATTTAGCTCAGTGGTTCCGGCACCTGCCTTGCAAGCGCAAGGTCCTAAGTTCAGTCCCTGGTAACCACATATAACAATGCCAAGCGTGGAGACTCATGCCCACCAGCAATCAGCAGCACCATATACCACAGTGCTGGGAGTGGTGGCTCATGCCTGTAATCCCAGCAGTTGGGAGGCAGAGGCAGGAAGATAGCTGTGAATTCCAGCTTTGCCATGGGCTACATAGTGAGCTCAGGGTCAATCTTAACTGTAAAGCAAGACCCTGTCTCAAAAAAAAAAAACAAAAAAAAAACAATAACAACAAAAAACCAAACTTCCTTTCCATTAGGTAAGTTTGTGGTCTTCAGTGACCACAGCCTATATTAAGATTCTGATTTAATCCAGATTAAATTAGCTTTTCCAGAACCAAGTGTCTATGAAAAGAGCTTTAGTCTTTTGCCTTTTTGAAGAGTTTGCTAGGGCCATAAAAATTGATCATTTTTAAGAAGCTTTGGATCTTGAGTTTTCTGGTGCCAGTTTGTTCTTTGGACGGACTTCAGTTCTTACATTTAATTTCCCTCTCATATTAGAATTCACAGCTTTCTCAGGCATTGAGCATAATCAGTTTACCTACCCCTTATCTGTTGGCATCAGTGAGTGAGACCCCAGCAGCTAGGTGGCCCAGTCATCAGAACGGCCCAGCGCAGACAGTGTCATGATTACATGAAACAAGTGTGACTGCCATTTTGTGAGTTTCTCTGTCTTCACTCAATTAAACTTGTTCACCTTCTCTGAAACCCCTCATGCTGCACGCTAGCACGGAGCAGCCGTATCCCTCGACCCAGCATGAGTCAGGGGTGCAGCCGCGATACCAGCCGTGAGAGCAGCCGAGATACAAGCCCTGCTCGGGGCTTTCCTCCACTTGGTGAGTACACGGAGGCGCTGCCCAGGAGCAGAGAATGGCATCCTGCTCCCTGCTTGTCCGAGACACTACTGCTGGGTGGAATGACTGCTTCTCCTCTGCTGTCCTGTGATCCTTTCCTCTCTTTCCTCGCCCTTAATCACCCTTCGTTGTACCCCTCTGCATGCTTCAACTTCAGCAACTCCCAGTTTTCATATCACAGGAAAAAAGCACCACTTCACTCTGCTCTTGTCATTTATAGCCAGTTGCTACCAGAGAAACCCATCCTGTGGTAGTTTCCAACCTGAGGTGATATTCAGCCAAAGTTGATTGCTGCTTGAAAGTAAGGTTGACCCAAAGTTTATTCCTCCTCATATGATTTATCTTTAATTTTACTAGAGACCAGTTTGTTTGTGATTTAATTAAGAGGAAACAAAAGTACAACAGTGATGCCATTCAGAAAACTAAATGAAACCAGGTGTGCCAGTACACACATGTAAATCCCAGTACTCTGGGAGGCTGAGATAGGAAGATCTCAAGTTCAAGCCCAGCCTGGACAATTTAGTGACGTAACAAGACCCTGTTTCAAAATTTTAAAAAAGTACTAGGGATGTGGTTCATTATGAAGGCCCTGGATTCAAAGCCCAATAATACAAAAAGAAAACAACCGTTAATTTTCTTAACTTTTAATAGTACTGCCCTTAAAATGAGCCCACACCTTTTTATCTAATTCAGATTACTAATCTTCAACAGCATCTTGTAAGTACATACTTTTATGAGAAAAAAGATTCTTGTGTTGTTCAGTGATTATTTTTTAGTTGTTTGGCATATTAAGTACTATATAGATGTATCTTCTCCCCTTGCTAAACATAAGAATAGCAATCATTTTTATACTAATTAACCTAGTTAGATATAGTGGAGCATGCCTGTCATCCCAGCACTTAGGAGGCTATGGCAGAGGGATTGCTGTGAGCTTAAGGCCAGCCTGGGCTACATAGTAAGATCCTGTCTCAGAAACAAAAATTGACTAAGAAAAGTACTAGAACTGAAATTACCCCATGGGCCATGGACTATATCATTTACTGCCTGATTATGCAACTGATCTCAACTATATAAATGCTACCACAGGAGAAGGATGTTACATCAGATCCAAGAGGTCTTCCTGTTTGCCTCCACTGTAACCCACACACTTCCTCAGTTATCTCTTTTTCAGTCGCATCAGTAATCAAAATCTAGATGTATACATGCCTTGATGACCCATTGTCCTTTCCGAGGAACTGGACAAGAGTAAGGTCACACATGCCAACGCCCTACCTCATGACTGCCTGACTCGGTGATTCCATTCCGCGTATTGCAAGACGTTCTGCTTGGTTTGCAGCCACTCCTGCTGGGGCAGCTTACTTGTGCATGTCTGCTGTTCCACACAGACTGGACACTTCAGGGCAGAATGCTCAGTAAATCAGGGGTGGCCATGATTTTCTGAATGAACTGGTGATTTTTCCTTTTAAATTAAGACTATGTATCTGTCTGTGCATCTTTGCTCACTATTTGACCTCCAAAAAATCTGTTATATGAGTAAACAAGTCCAGTCTGTTTATCAATTGTTTTGTCTCTTAGAAGCAGTGCGCTTTTTTTGTTTCATACTTGTGCTGGTTTTTTTTAAAATTGTCTGTAGAAGTAGTCTTTGGTCTTAGCTTGCATATGATCTGTAGACCAGGCAAGGTGTGCTGAATTCTTGAGGTCCTAATTGAATCCTGTGTAATCATACCTGGCTTTTTTGGCTGGTTTTTATTTTGTTTTGTTTTTAACTTCTGGGTAAATGGATCTGCTTACCTATTTTGGTGACAACCCAAAATGTTGAGATGTACCATTGCTACAACCAAGGCAGGAAATGTGGATCCCAACAATCTCTAGCATCAGTTAGTATCTTCTGGGAATAATGAATATCACTGATATAAACTTTTACACATTTTCCCCTGTGGGTTAAATGAGTTCCTTAAAATTTGTGTCCAGCAGGAGCAGAGTCAGTACCTGTGTGTGCTGTACCATTCAGAGCAGTCTACATATATCCTGCCTCACCCTCCTGCGGTGGCTCTGGGGCAGGTGTCACCATCCAGCTTGGAGGGAGGGTAAGCTGTGATCTTAAGGTCACACGGCAGAGTCATAGAACCCAGGTTTGAGTGCAGGTTTGACTCATTTGTAAGTACTTCAGCTAATTCAGGGTGTCTTCTGTCCCTCAGCTGTGTGCTGAAAGCTTTTTGTGCAGCACGTGGGTGGGCACTTGGAGAGTGCTCAAGACATGTTTCTGAGTTATGATTTCCAAGGACCTGGGAATGTGGAGACACATCTAGGAAGGGGGTTTGTCTTGTGAGCGCTTACTAGACCTTCTCTGAGGGCTCCTTCTTTTTCTCATTCATTTGAGAAATAACTCTTATTTCAGAAATTAGTAAACTTGTAATTGTCCCTATCATTCAATTTGTATAGTCAGCCTTTGCAGCTGTTGTTTAAAAAGAAGCATTAAGGAATGTAATTATGATTCACTGAATCCCTGTTACACAGGCATGGTTTCCGCCAACCTATGTGGACACCAAACTGCAGACATTCACATCCCTTATAGAAATGGATATCACATTTGCACATAACCCTCACACAACCGCTCGTCTGCCTTCTCTCTGGATCACACAGTGTAAACGCTCTATAAGTAGTTGTCGTATTGTATTCTTACACAGTAATGACGGGAGTCTGTGCATGTTTAGGATGGGCACAGTTTTGTCTCTTATCTGCAGTTGGCTGAATCTGCAGGAGTTAAACCTGCAATGAGAAGATCAGCTATGTATCTTGTTTTTAAGTTTACATGATTATTTCGAAGCATCTTAATGGTATGAATGTATGAATATGTGGTTACAGTGATGATTCCAAAGTAAAATGAAGGGATTCCGAGCCCTGCTGTAAATTAGACTTTGGCTCAGGTGAGTCCACCTCAATTTCTGTTGTTGGGTGTTCACAGAAGACTCATTCTGTGACAGATATAATATAGAATATTCTGTTGAAAGAGAACCAAAGGACCCACTGTATAAAGCACCTACATGATCAGGTATTACTTAAAATCTCTTCTCAGCTTGAACAACCATATGGTACTGGTGTGCCAGTAGTAGAACATATGCGTGGTTTGCTCCGGTACTGACAAAATATTTTACCAACTTCGTTTTTTTAGGACAGTGATGAGTTTATAATATATTTTAGAGATTGCATATTTATTTTGTATTTTTGTGAATCTTGATGAAGGAGGTACTTCCTTTACTCTTTGCAAGCAAGTAAAATTTGTCTTCAATGATCAGGTGACTTTGCTGTTTATTTAATATCACATATACCACAGATGTGCATGTTTTAGATTTTGAAATTTTGTGACCAAATATGCAAGTGATGTGTATAGAATATCCCAGTAATATGAATGAAAGGTATGACTGCTCAGTATGACTTTGTTAAACTTATGAATTTCCTGTTAACTTATGAGTTTCACCATGACTTTTTCAGAATAATGGATGGAAGAATACTGTCCTTTGTTTTTTTCCTGAAATAATAATGAAAGACTTTATATTATATTAAACTGTAACTTCATCAGTGTTTGAAATAAGTCTTTAGTTCTAAAAGTTATTTTCTTTCCTCACGAGGACAAAATTTAGCATTTGTTTCCTCGGGTTGATGAATTAACATACTAATCATGAATGCCTGCCAATAAAATAATATTTTAATGTCTAAATATAAGTTGGAGTTTACTCTTTAACCTTTACTGTTATTACCACTGCTGTGGGCTCTCTGCTGGCCTGAGTTTAAATGTTTTATGTATATGGGCTCTTTTAATCCTCTCAGTAACAGCCAAGAGGTTGGCACCGTTCTCCAGATCGAGAGATGGACAAGTTTAGTATGGAGAGGTCCTGCAGCTAACTGAGAGCGAACCAAGCTGTCCATTTGTATTTCCAAACTAGTTCCCATAAGCAGAGCACTGCAACGGCCTCTCCAGGGAAGGTTGTTATACTCATCACCATTGGGTTTCCAGTAGTTAAATAAGTACAATGATAAATAGGGTATTTGTGCAACAGAATAACACAACTTTTGACTGGAGAAAATGGAATTCCAGCTGTTGAGCCCCTTTCTGTGATTTCATTCCGTTTAAGTAACATTACAAACCTCTCTGCTTTTGTTTTTGGTGCATGGTGGCATATGCATCACATACTGGTGACACATCTCGTGAGCTGAGTTAATGATCCATCTTCCTGCTCTCCACTCTGAAGTTTAGACAGTGCTCTGTGACTCCTGGTGTTTTTCATGTGGCATATTTCCATAACGGCTGATTGAGGGTTCATGGCGTGAATAAACCTGGAGTCCAGTCGGTCGGTGCCTCCCTAGGAGGGAGCACCGTGAAGAGTGCCCCTGTCGTGCCTGTGTGTCTAAGAGCTGTGTGAGAGCCAGCAGCCTCCACGCAGACTGGGGTTGGCACTTGCCATCCATCCATATCCAGCACCATTTCTTTTCATGAGAAAGCACAGCCTTGTTGTTAGCAGTCCCTGCATTTCCTTTGGTACTTGTGTGTTAACCCTGTGGGTGTTGCCGTTCCTTTTACCTGCAGCCTCTCGACGTCATTCCAGGTCCACTAGTGCTCTCTCCACTGCTGAATCTGTTGGGCAGTCAGGTGAACAAGTGCTAACTGCATGACTCGGCTTCTTCATCCGTTCTGGCTCCACGCTATGTTAACATTTGTTTTCGTCTGTGTCGCGCTTGGCATGTGTGCACCTCATACTTGTTTTCCTCAACGTGCTTTTCTTTTTTTGAGTTGGTGAATGTTTATAGTTCTGTTAATAGGCCGTAGAAACTGTATCGCCTGTTTGACAACATCATTTCTCCAGTGTTCGTATTTATGTCAAAACAAAAACCAGGGAAGAACCTCCTCTTAGCCCTTTTCCAGGAAAACGACCACCAAAACTAGGTGTCACAAGGGTCCCTGTGGGAAATGGGTGTGGATATCATCCAAGAGTCTTTTATCTCCAGTCTTCATTCCCAGGGTAGTGTCAGATGTTAACGTTAGTTCTTACTGTCAGGTTCCAATTATTTTAAGGAACTATTTAGTTGCCAATGCTTCAAATTACGACATGTATAATCACACATATATGAAAGGAAGTGTATTGCCCTAAAAGTGTTATAGAAAAAGATCAAGATTCAGGTCATGAAGTCTGGCCAGACATTCACCTGTGCAGCCTGTGGACCCCAAACCTTCTACCTCAGTTCTCTTTAACATGCCAAAGAACCATTGAGTAGCCACAGGGGCAAAAAAGAAGCATTCAGTAACGTATCAGGTTGCTGCATTTACTCAGCATCATTTTCATTTGCTAACAATCCCAGTGACTAGTTTCTCAGTTGAGTAAGACGTGATCAGTTAGTTCACATACTCTGATGGTGACAGTGCATACCAATTCACTGAGTCAGGTATTTCTCCTTTCCCTTCAGAATGAAGCCCTCTGTCCATCTCAGCCATGTGAATTATGATTAAACTCATTTCCCTGAAAACGGACCAAAATGAGGTCACAGTCGTATATATCCATCTCTTAGAGAATTGAGATTCATAGTAGTGTCAGAGCAGTGAGAGTATAGAACAGATTTTGATCTGGTGAAAACAGAAAGATGTCATTTTGTTGAGATCCAGATAAAATTTTCCCCTGAAGATCTGAAATTCAAATTCTGTGTTATATATCAAAGGACCTGCAATCGCTGTGTATGGCAAAGCTCTATGCATCTGGAAAGCACAGAAAAAAATTGCATTGTTCTTACAAGTTTTCATTTTGTGTCTGAAAAACCAGTATTATTCCTGGAGCAAGAATTGCTGGCATGAGATCTACTTCTTCTTTTAATACTCCATCTTATTTAAGTTTATGCTGGGTAATTTTTAAATGGCTTATAACTGAATTATTTTCATTCTGTTACTCATAAATTTCCTACTATCCACCCTTTTTTAATGGAAAAAAAAAACTTGAACAGAGATCATGTATCAAACCATGTGCAAATTAGATCTCATATTTGCACTTGTTTCCTATTTTAACTAATAAATATGTTTGTAGGAAAACGTGTCAGCGAGATTGCTTTTGTCGCCTTTCTTTTTTATTCCATGTAGCACATTTAATTGTCTTCGAGATGTATTGACTATGATGACACTTGAAATGATCATGAAATGCATTAAAAAAGGGGATAGTGTAACATACAATTTTTGTTTCCTTATAAAAATTCATGACTGTATAACTCTTGACTCTCAGTATTTAAATTATTTTCTATGATGGTGGAAGGTATGTTTTGAAGTAGATATTTCTCTAAAAAGCTAAATAACACTTTACTTTTAAAGTTCACCAGCTTTGTAGGTGAGGTCTTGTTTCCTATTTAAAACTTAAGTGTATGATTTTATAGGAAAAATCATTTCAGGTAAAGTAGATATTAGCTTCCCTTTCCTTCTAAATGTTTCATGACTAGAATATGACTAATATAGAGATTTTCCTGGTTCATACAGTATCTATTTGTGAACACAGGGAAGACATTTTTTTTTGCCATGGTGCTCTTTCAGAAGTTTTTTTATGAGTAAGAATTTTAATCCAGAAATTTGCTGTCAACAGATAGTGTGATACACCTATGAAAGATAACTTACACTGACTTCCTCCCATTCGAACTTGAGTTCCCAGCCCTCCTTAAGGAAGACTGGTCGTCTGACTTAATAGGACTTTAATGAAAAAGGGAGGCTTCATTTACCATAAACATTAACAGCCTCCAGAATAGCTGTTGGAATTGTTAAAATTTCTCTTATAGTCTTTATATTCTTTCCATTCTATTTATCTTCATAAAGACTGTCATTCAAAATTTTTTGAAGGAACTCTGATAAAATCTGTAGGACATTATCCACATAATTAATATCATACAGCAAAAATGCTAGTTGTAATAATTATTAAGGGCTTTTACTAAATCAGTTTTAAAGTAACAGTTGGTGAGAGACGTCAGGATAAACAAATACCCCACCCTAATTGATCTCATTTGCTAAGTATTAAATAGTAGTGACAGCAATCAAAATTTGTAGAGATCACTTTAATACATTTGTTTCAAATTATAACTTTTTAGATTCAGATTGAGTTAGAATTGGTATGTCAGACTATGAAGCTTTCAGAGTAGTTTGAACGAACGTCAAGACCACTTTGCTCCAGAAGGAAAGCTAAATAGACTAAAAGATCCGACTTAGAATCCCTTCTATACAAAGTTCTTATCTCTCCTGTACCAAAACATGTCACTAAGAAAATACTAACCAGTAGTTTCCATTAAAAGAAAACTTTGTGGCTCAGTAATATTAAATATCATCTCCTTCATCTCTTCCTTGGTAGGAAACTAGTTCAGTGCAGTTAATTGGCTAGGAATTTCTCAGCGCCTCTGTCCTCTTTAGTGGGACGATACAAAAGCCCTTGTAGAGAATTGAGGATATATGAATCCAGGTGACACTTCTTTTACTTTTGTTTTCTAAGTAGACCGGTTTGGGCTGAGCCAGCCAGGACGAATACCTGGTTCTGTGAATGCCATGCGGGTTCTGAGCACCAGCACAGACCTGGAAGCAGCTGTCGCAGATGCTTTGGTAAGAGTATGGTCCGCGTAGGCTCTCTGAATTGTTCGTTTGTGTTTTTCTCTCTGCACAGGAAATTGCCCCCAGGTCAGAGCACTAAATTGTCTTGGACTCTCTTTAAACATATAAACATTGCAGAAATTTACATTATTGTTTTCTTACACTTCTATCTGTACACAAATGTAAGTGAAAACTGGCCTTCCAGAAAATACAGTGATCAAGTGTCCTTGTGCCCTTGGACAGCAAGAAGGTTTGGATGACTCTGGGCTTCTCAGATGTCATTGAGCTTTTTTTTTTCTTCTTTTTGATTCTGATTTTTTTTTTTTTTCAGCATGTCCTTTTTCCATCCTGTTGCTTCTCTTGCTTTATAGAATTTGATGGCATAGCCTAAACACATGATTATAACATTATGTAATAGAGTTTGAGATTTGAGACTGTGTATGTCCCTGTGATTCTTTTTGGGGGGAGGGGGGTTTGTTTGATTTTTTTGTTTGTTTGTGTTAATGAGTCATCAGTGTTTTAAGAAAATTTTACTAAATTTTGAGGTTTACTCTTTGAGAATATGAAGCACTGGCCTGTGTGTTTTCGTTTGGTAATGGTGTAATGCCTAAAAACTATAAAGTGAGAAATCTTCTCTGATTTGTGCTTCCAGCAAAGATTTCTTGGCAGAGTTGATTTCCGGTCAAATTGCTTTTTAAAGATGTACTTGAGCTGGTAATAATACAGCCTCTTGTATATTCCAGCTTATGTGCTCAGCATGTGAAGTAGATATTCTTTAGAACTTCCTGATCTCTACCGTTGCCTTTGCTGTTTTAAAATTTATTCTCTTGCAAAGAAAAAATACAAAAACAAGGCCCTGCTTTTCGACCCTGAGGTTCTCAATCCTACCATGTTCCATGTGATCAACATTTTATAACCCACAGCTACAGTGATTCCCACTTTCATCCCTTTGTGTCTCTCCCTCATTTATTCTTGCTCAGCCAAATTATTTCTTTGACAAGCGCCTGTGAGCAAATAGTTTGCTGCTTTCAGAATTCTTTCCCAGTAGGCAGACAGCCTGGACAGCTCCACTCATCACCCCTACATGTAGAGGGTTTAGGCAGGTTTAGGGTACAGAGTAATTGTTCTAATCCTGGCTTTAACTTGAGTCAGGAGCCGAAACAGAATTCTCTGAAGCTGTTTATCCTTCCAAGTTGCAGCATTTAGAATCTGTCTTTTGTTTAGAGACCCTGGGAAGTAGAGGTCAGTGGAGTGGGAAACAATGAAAGCTGAGGAAACCCTTAGCTAAATAGGTCTTTCAGTTAAGGCAGAGGATTGGGATAGTTGTTTAAAGAACTTCCCAAGGGGCTGTGTACAAAGTTCTAGCAGACAGCATAGAGCTGGAGCTGGAGAGTTTGAGCTTTGGCTTGATCTGACTTGTGCTTTTCTCTGAGCCCCAGCGCCATCATGCTGTTGCTGGCCTTGTTACTTTTTGGTCTCTCAAATGACCTGCTCCTGAAGAGAAAACAGGAATGGTACTGAACCCTTCCCTATATCATGGAAGTCCTAGGGGCAGACAGAATGTCTTATAGAAATAGATAGTAGATTAATGGCCACCTTAGAGATGTGCTTCATGGATATGGGGAGAGTTTTGGCAAAGGATTGCAGCAAAAATCAGAAAGTCCTTGGAGAGAGGCTTAGGAGGGTTAGGAAATGCCATTTTGAATGCAGTCTAACTTTTACTATTACCCACTTGATATGAAACGCTTGCTGACCTGTTTTTGGTTTGCTAAAAGATGTTTTGCTGTACACTTTTGTTGCTGGAATAATCCCAACATATGCTTCTGACATAATTCTCTATGCTTTTTCCCCATCCTTCAATATTTTCCTGCCTACAGCTGTTAGGAGACGCCAGGAGCAAGGTACCAGTGCTTTAACTTTTGTTTACAACTTTATTTTTTCTGTTGCAAGTATATTTCTTTTAGAATCTAGTAGAAACAGCACAAAATGTGATAAAGTGTAGAAATTCTGGCCTGAGTTACAGTGCTTTTGAATCTATAAATGTATTTATTAGTGATGGAGTCAGTCACCTTTCACATGCATTTGTGTTAGTGTTTATTTCAAATGTCAGATTTTGCTCCCTCTATGAGTATTTCACTTTATTAATTTAGTCTGTGCCTATTATATCATCATTGTTTCAGGAAGGAATTCATTGACATTTTTCTTGTTTTAGGACTATATTGTATGTGTAAACAGATAATCATATACTTTATCATCCAAACAAAACCACTTTGAAAGTGAAAAATAAGAGTGTTATTTATAATTTTGTGGGAAGGATAGCAGAAGAATCCTGAATAAATTGGGATTCATAATCATTAGTGTAATTAAAATATTCCATTTTTTGGGTGAGTGTGATGCTATGCACCCGTAATCCCAGTACTCAAGATTGCTGAGTTCAAGGCCAGTCTGAACTATATAGTAAGACTACCTCACAAGAAAAAAGAAAAAGAACTACATTATAATTGTATGGTTTAAACTAGTAACTTTTAGAAAAACTTGTGTTTTAAAGTTCTATCAGCTTTACATAGCTACTGCTATATGCTTTATGGTTTAATGTAGTTTTGAGTTTGAGATATAAGTGAATGAGGCAGGTATTCACAGTGAGCTACACCCCCATCCTTTTTGAAGTCTCCAGCTTGTTTACTTGGCCCAAACTTGGAGTCCTCCTACCTTCACTTCCCAGAGTACTGAGCTCACAAGCATGCTTCGGCACGCGTAGGTCAGTTTCAGGCTTTCTTAAAGAGACATAAATATGCAAGTCTAACCACAGGCCGTGTTTGAGGTTTAGTGCTTTGACTGCAGAAGGGTGGAGAGCATACCTCCCTGCTGCTAGTCAGGTGCTCAGCTGGGTTATTTAAAATAGAATTGCATTGAACTCTCACAACAAGCCTGTGAGATCCATCTAATTGTTGGCCTCTGAGAGATGAAAAAGCTGAAACAGTAAGCTTCAAAGTCTGTCTGAAGTCATACAGCTGGTCAGTGGGGTGCCAGTATCGTAACCCAGTCTGTCTTACAGAAAGACCCATTGTTCTTTTCCCCACCAAAGAGTGTGGTGCTTATAACCTATCTTTCCTACTGGGAAATTGCTTTTCTGTGTTTATTTCCCTGCTGTGTAAGCACAGGAAAAGTGTATGTCTCCGTGTCTCTTTATGTAGACTCACCTTCTCTGTTCTTTTGTACTTGGTATCACTCATGGCCATTTCACCTTCCATTTCTTCCTCACTCACCCCCAACCGCCATTGGCTCCCTCAGAAGAAGCCTGTGCGGAGGAGATATGAGCCATACGGGATGTATTCTGATGACGATGCCAACAGTGATGCTTCAAGTGTCTGTTCTGAGCGCTCCTATGGCTCCAGGAATGGTGGCATTCCCCATTATCTGCGGCAGACTGAGGATGTAGCTGAAGTTCTCAACCACTGTGCAAGTTCAAACTGGTCTGAAAGGAAAGAAGGGCTCCTGGGCCTGCAGAACTTACTGAAGAGCCAAAGAACACTGAGGTGAGGACAAGACACTGAGGTCGTGAGCCACATTTGAACCCTCTGGTCCACTCCTCAGGGGCTTGAAGGGATTCCCTGTCATGCATAGAATCCTTACCAAGTTGTAGTTGCTGGGGCAAACACTAAAGGTGCTGGTGACTGAGATACAGTACTTGCCAATCAGAGACTTTGAAATATCTGACAAATGTATAATTCATTAGGTTCTTAAAGCATTCATTTTCCATAAGGTTCACATTAGTCCATCAGATGTTATTACTTGAGAAATTTTGAGACAGTTTTAACCAAGTAAGATAAAGAACAAAAAAATGCTACAAGTTTGTATGAGTCATTCCTCTTTAGAGTTTGGTAAAAATGCTACCAGTCTGAATCTAAAACTGTTTAAAGGATATGTATTTATGTGGCTTATAAAAGTGCAGAGTAAACTGATAATAAAATAGAGCACTCCAAAATAGTAACATTACCTTTAGAATTATTTTTTTAGACTTAAACATTTCTGTATGTAATAAATTTTCCAAAATAAGCATGTAATTCACACACCAAAAAGTAGTTTACACTATAGCCTATCAAATCTAAGGCTCCTTTATAACTCCATTATTTTGTATCTCTAAAGAAGTAATAAGAGGGCCGGGGATATAGCTCAGTGGTTCCGGCGCCTGTCTTGCAGGCGCAAGGACCTGAGTTCAATCCCCGGTAACCACATACAATACTGGGCGTGGAGACTCATGCCCAGCAGCAACCAGTACCACATACCACAGTGCCGAGTGTGGTGGCTCATGCCTGTAATCCCAGCATTCGGGAGGCAGAGGCAGGAGGATTGCTGTGATATGAGTTTGAGGCTGAGCTCAGGGCCAGCCTGAACCACAAAACGAGACCCTGTCTCAAAAAACCTTAAAAAAAATTTTTTTTTTAAATAAAAATTTTAAAAAAGTAGTAAGAAATGCTGCTCATTAAATATGATGATATTAAAGTCATTGATTATAAGATGAATCTCAGCAAAGATTCATCTAGTTAATGATTTGTGTAATTAATCTAAACAAAAACATGAAAAAAGATGTGAGTAGTAATTGAAAAATGGGTAGAATCCACAAACAACATTTTTGTGTTGTCTGGGTCATCTTTAAAAATAAGTTGTGCAGTTGGATGTGCGTGGCCTGGGGCCGAGACCCCTCTGGGTCTAGGTGTCTAGATGAGTGCTGGGCTGTATGTGTGGTCTTCAGTTCCACGCCACCCTGTCCCATGTTACTCTATTCTGTTGTAAAGCTAGTAGGAGCAATTCAGTCACCTCTAAAAACATCTAGTGATCCCTCAGAAACAAAACGAGGATGACTTGTGTTGATCATTGTTCAGGAATATGTTTGATCCTGCTGGTCCCACTTTCTGGATTCTAAGTGTTCTCCAGTGTAGACTCAAGCGTCTGTAGAAATCTGCTGATCAACATGATGCTGGTCTCATCAAGGTTGCACTGTGGGGTATTGAAGGATCACTGAACCAACTGCCTCATCTGCATGAGGAAAGGGATTACTCGGGGGTGATTTAAGGAAGAGTGCATCCTTCTTTCCATCCTAAAAGTAAAAACAGGCACGAGGATGGCACAGTATTCACCTTGGGTTTGCTTTGTCCCCAGCACAATGGAAGGTATGGTGTGTTATCTTCCCCAGTCCCCTCAGCAGTCACACACTATCTATTTGACTGATAAAGAAAGCAGTGGAGGCTGAGAGACACTACAGAACTTTGTTGATAGCAGAATTGAGATGAAGGTTCCAGTTCTTCCTGATCCCAAACATGTGGGTGTTTTTGTTTTGTTTTGTTATTTATTTATTTATTTATTTATTTATTTATTTATTTATTTTTTTTTTAGCTCATTCTTTTTTAACTGTGGCAAGTAGAAAAACAGATATGGGATAATGTGAAGGGGATGCTTTGTCACTTCCAGATATGCAAGTTTGAACATCTCTCTCTCAATGTCTTTGTCTCTCTCTGAATTCCTATTTCTTCATTTTAAAATGACAGCAAATATATAGTTTTATATTCTTAATTTTATCATGAATTCAGTATAGCAGTTTATTTTTGGAAAATTTTTTTTTTACATAAAAATAGATTAAGCAAAATTTGTGTAGTTAATCTAAACAAAAAGAGTTTTAAAGCAAATCTGTAACCAATTGAAGTGGTGATATATTTAAATTCAAATACATTTATTTCCTTTGTATTTCATCTAGTCGAGTAGAATTGAAGAGATTGTGTGAGATCTTCACCCGAATGTTTGCTGACCCTCATAGCAAGGTAAGTCTGGAATCATGCCTTACTTGTGTTCCTGTTTGCATGTCTGCATGTCTGCGTATAATATTCTATCCAAGAATAAGCAACAATTCCCATCAGTGCAATTTCAGCCTTACAAATTTTATTTCTTTTTCAACAATTATATTGCATTGCATCTTTCAAAAAGTAGAATTCTTGGGAACTTAAATGTCTTTTAAATTTGCTTCAAGTAAGAAAGAGAATCAAATATCATTCATCCATTTATCTATTCATGCAACAAGTATTTTTGCATGCCTTCTGTTAGCCAAACAGTGGGATAGTTCTAGATTAAGATCTGTAGTACACTTCTGTGAAGAGAATATGTTCATAATTATTTTTATATCCCATGGAGAATTTGCCATAGAAAAAGATAGAAACATGGAAGTATTCATTTGATGGGTTTATTACAAAACAAGGTTATTTCTTCAAATATAATGTTTGAAGAAAGGTTCTGTTTTCTTGATGTCTGCAAGAACTTGCTGGATGGTGGACACTTAGCTGATATCTCTACCTCCTAAGGCGAAAGGGAGCACTAAGTTTGAGACCTATCTTTTTAACAAGAGTTCTGCAGAAGAGGAAATACCTATGAGTGAGGGACAAGGTCCTTTTAAAAGGTAGTGCTGAGAGAGGGCCTCTTTACAAATGTTACTTACATTCTAAGTTAATACCTAACCACTGTTTAGGAAGAAGCCTTTAAAGACCATTCCATCCATTTAGGAGTAGAAAATGAGGAAAATGAGATATAGAAAAGTTAAAGGGTAGATAAAGAACAAAAACTAAAGTGTAGGAATTGATGGAACTTCAAATCAGTTGAGGCAAATCTTAAATGTAGACATGCAGGATTAGCTGTTAGACTACTTGTTTTTAATGACATGGTCTTTTCCAAGTTCTGCTAGGAGAAAGAGTCTGTGGTGGCCAGAGAGTTCAGCCAGTTGTTCATCATCTTACTTCCTTTTCTATTTTTGCTTCCTTGTAAGAATTGTCATAGAGTTAGCAAACATCCATCCACTTATCTATCTACACATCCATGGACCCATTCATCCATCCATGCATCCATCCATCTACCCATCTACCCAGTTATTCAATACTTACTGCGTACCGTGATCTAGGGACACAGAAAACTAGATAGAGTCCCTGCCTTTTGAATCACAAAATAGTAGGAAATGAATGCATGGTAGCTTTCCATCCCCATGTCCACAGTTTTCACTGTATCAGTCTTAAAACATAGCTGAAAATTTCTATTAAGACTTTCATGGAAAGGATAACATTAACAATATTAATAAAATCCAAAAAGGATGAAGTTTAAAGGCCACATAGTTACCCAAAAATATAATCAAGGCTTTTCCCGTAACATAGTGTTAAAAGCAATAAGATTTAAAGCATAAGCATTTGTAAGCATTAAGCTGTAAGGGATATTTAGATGATTTTGGACATTGATGGAATTTCTGTTACCTGTTACCTCTAGATTGCTGATTCAGAAGCAGAATGTGAGGATAAAGAAGGAAATTTGTTTCCATCAGAAGGCTCTTGTCCAGTGAGTTTGGAGGTCTCAGTTTAGTTCATACTTCCTAGCTGCGTGAAAGCTAGGCCAGAAGCCCACAGCCAGGGCCCACTGACTTTTTCCTGAGCTGTCTCACCAGAGAGCCCCATGGTGAGCAGGTACCTATGATCAGAGGGCTGTCCGAGTAGAGCAAGTTCATTACAAGGAAGGGAACCAGGGGTATTTGTCACTCTGAAATTTGTTCAGAAATATTCCTTTGTGTACTCTTTCACCCTAAATAGCAGCAGTGCTTATACAGCAGCATGAAAATTATATAATTGTCAGCATCTTTTATTATAATCTTATGACATAATATCTGAAATTGGCATACATCAAGAAGCTGACTTTAAAAAGGCAGTTGCTATACAATAGTGAATGGGATCCTCTTTGTTTTGCATTCAGTAGTAGTATTTTTTTTTAACGTGAGATGAGAAAAAATAGAGAAGAATTAGGACAATTAAGAGCATTTCTCTTTGTTTCTCTGACTCCATGTCTTTGTGTTTCTCTCTCTCTTTCTCCCTCTCTGTGTCTGTCTGTCTGTCTGGGTCTGTGTGTCTCCTCCCCGCCCCAGCCCAGAATTAAATTAGAAAAGTTCATTTCTCTCTATTGACCTTTACAGGTTTATATTGAGGGAGGAGAGAATATTTTATCAGTTTGTAGCTTTTTCAGGATTTTTGAAGAAACTGCATGAAAATGGTATTCCTTTCTTGTGGACTAACATAGAATTTGTTTTGTTGCATGGCCTGGTTTGCGGTGGAATTCACAACAGAGAGTAAGTGCCAACTCTTTTCTGTTCTCTTGTTAGTCACAACACATTTACCTTCTGTGACATGAATGATTGTTGTTGACGGTCTGAACCAACCTAAATGATGACAGTGTGGGTGAAGGAAGCATGGATGTCTTTAATGTTTTCTCAACTCTGATGGAGAGTGAATTAAATATATGATGTGTTTGGTTTTCTTCTGCATCCAGGTGTTTAGTATGTTTCTGGAGACTCTTGTGGATTTTATAATAATTCATAAGGATGACTTGCAAGACTGGCTTTTTGTTCTTCTCACACAATTACTTAAGAAAATGGGAGCAGATTTACTTGGATCTGTGCAAGCAAAAGTTCAGAAGGCTCTAGATGTCACAAGGTAAGTGTTTATGGACCCTACCATTTTGATGTTGCGAGACTTTTGTGCCTGCTTTCTTGCCCGTGGCTCTCTGACTCACGGTCTTTGCCACCCACCCCATCCTTCTCCTGCTCAGTACTCACATTCTCTTGTGGATGTTTGTCGGCGTATCCCATCAGCACAGGAGGTGACGTACCTGTCTTTCTGAAAGTGGCATTATTTTGGGGAATTCCTGAGACAAATGTAAAGCTTTGGAAATTGATTCTCTGTGGCACGGTAGATAATGCTCACGCCTTTACCGTCCTGTCTGGCCTGCTTGGCTGACAAGTAGCAGTGCTGCAGTAGCTCACTAATGCCAACAGACTTGGTTTTAGGGGTATTTTTTTTGAGGAGATAGGGTTGTTCCCCGACCCTGTCAACTTGTATAATTTTCACTGCTAAAGACTGTTATCCAAATAAATTTTCTTTGAATTTTTAACAGATTCTATGTAACGTAAGTACACTTATAATAAGGCTTTCAGAATTCACCTTCCCTCTGAGTAGGTAGGGAGTATTTCTATACACCAGGGTCAGGTGGATTGTGGAAATGTGACTGGGAGCATGGGCTGGCATAGCAGCTTTGATGCTGCTGATATAAACGAGTGCCGTGGACAGGAGGTGAATTACTGTTAGGCTCACAGGCTGTAGCCATTTGTGACTATGTTGGGATATGGAGCAATTGCTACATGAATTCCAAGGAAAGGTCAGAAATAGAAATTGGGAATATATTTGCATATTTAATTTTTTGTGGCTTTTCATTTGTTTTTTTACTGTGTCTGTCTTACTTTTCTCATTGCTGAGATAAAACATCCAACACCCCACATTAAAAGAGGAGAAAGATTCATTTCCACTCATAGTTTGTAGAGGTTTTGGTCCAAAATCCAAGGCAGGGTGGCATGGCCAACGGGCATTATAGAGGAGAAGCAGTCAACAGCAAAGTAGCATTAAGCTGCAGCAGCAGCAGAAGAAGAACATCAGCCCACAAGGCAGAATGCTGTCCGGTTTATCCCTTCTACGTACCCACCTTTTGGGTGGTGCTGCCACCCCTGGCGAAGTGCTTCCTATTAGCCACACCCAGAATTATGCTGAGCCACTCACTGAACTCATTAGTAATCACACCCTCTTCACCCCAGCAGTGCACAATTTAATCCCAGCATCACATGTCTTAGAACCAGCTACCCCTGAAAAGTCCCACAGGTGACTGCATGAGCTTTTGGGAGGACATCTGGAAATAAGCCAGAACACTCTGTAAGGGCCAAATAAAATGTGTGGTCCAAATTTAGGTCACTTAATTTGGGTGACTTTATGAATGACCTGATCCATTTCAGATTTTAGATATGGTTGGAATAGTAAGATTATTCTCCTTACCCGAGATGATTAAGGAATACAGATGTGAACCCCCTATTTATTAATTAATTCTAGTTCCTCTTTTATTTTTTAAAAATCTCAGTCTCAGTATATTTGAGTTCCAAAAACATCTTTTTTTTTTTTTTTTTTTTTTTTTTCCCAGCAGCTGAGATGTGGGTGCTTTTAACCTTCTCTAAACACACTCATGGATCACACGGAGGGGCCTTGGTCATGAGTGCAAGTGGCTCCACGGGCTCTCAGCCTGACTGCTCCTCTGCCTCGGGTTCCCTCGCCTCCTGCTGTGCCTAACAGCGGGGCACCTTTTCTGGTTAAACTCAGCCGTTACTGAACTGCATTCCCTGTCCACCCCTCGCTGCAGACACAGAGAGTGATGCTTTGCATGTGCTGTATTGGCCCAGTCATGTACAGTGTGTAGACTTGAGTGTAATATGTTCCTGGAAGTAGTCAACCCGAGCTTCCAGGGTGCAGATAGCTGTAGCAGAAAAGAATGCCTTTGAGTCGAATTTACTTTCTATTATAAGGGTAACTCTGATACCTAATATATGCCACATTATAAACCTGTTTTTCTTGTATTATTTCTTTTCACTTTTGCATCAGTCCTGTGACAGTAGATACTATCTGCTTCATTTTATAGATTCTAACCTTCATCTATATTTATTTACTATGCTTCTGTAAATTAAGAAAAATTTCTTAAGAAATTGCAAAAAAAATATAAATGCTGAACCTCAATTGTAACACATACTTGGATTGCATTGTTCTCCCCTTTTGTGTAAAAGTTACATCAGCACTCTCCACATAATTCTGTTATATACTTTTAAGCAACTCTAGTGGTGCTGTATTTTAGAGGAGAAAGCACTGACTTTAGCAAGGAGACCCTCAGGACCATTTGATTCAGAGATGTGCAGTGACAGTGAGAAGTGGGATCAGTCACAGACCATAAATTGAGCAAAAGAAGAGACCCCCCCAGCCCTGACTTCTATATATGAGCTGTGGTGGTGGAGATTTTCCCACTGCAGATTGTCACACAGGCGGTTTTCTGCGGTGACTGTACAAAAGTGGATAATGCAGAGTAACCAGGCCAGGGAGAGCATATAGTTAGCTTGTTTGTATTAGCTGTAAATAAGCCTGGTCGGGATGTAACAGTAAGAAGAAAATCAGAAGTGTTTTTCATGTAAGGAATATTTACAAAGGTAAATGGAGGGAAATGCTTTTAGGAGGAATACTGTTTAGTCTTAATTTTTAAAGTAGCTACCTGAAATAACTTTAGTGTGTTTTGAGAGACTCTTTTTTTTCTACAGACATATATGTTTAATATTTATAAAAAATTAAAATTGAAAAACATGAGAAGACTTTCTCTATATTAATCTGTGACAGTGTGTTTTTATTACATAGTTTTATATTGTTTTTTGTAATAGATTTCTTTAAAAGCAAGCACTTCTCTTTCTCCTTCACCCTAGGGACTCTTTTCCATTT
Source organism: Petromus typicus (assembly GCA_004026965.1). Lineage (NCBI taxonomy): Eukaryota > Metazoa > Chordata > Mammalia > Rodentia > Petromuridae > Petromus > Petromus typicus. The sequence goes on along the minus strand of PVIR01001833.1, from coordinate 78,062 downwards.
GATCAACAGTTTAACATCCTGATGAGATTTATTGTGGATCAAACTCAAACGCCAAACCTCAAGGTCAGTATTTGTTATTTTAATTACACTGCTGGAAATGAAAGTTGCCTGAAACATATTTTTTAAAAACATGTGACTAATATTTAACTACTGTGAATTAAGCTGCTGTGAGCCTTCCTGTCTTGCTCTTTGTAGATATGTTCCCATTTCTCTTAGGGAGCGCATAATAGAGGAATTGCTATTTTGTTGGGTAGACATGTGTGAAACTTTTAAGCAACTTCCAGAGTAGTTGTACCATATTACATTCCTGATAGTAGTATATAAGAGCTCCAGTATTCCATATCTTCACTTATATTTGGACATTGTTAGTCTTTTAAACAATATTGATATTAGAAAAAAGACAGTCTGATATGTTGAGATTGATATCTTATTACAATGTTTCTTTAATATTAACCTTTTATAAGATGTGAGAAATCATACCTGGAATAACAAGGCCCTGTTGTTAAGCAGGAGAGTGTTAGGGGGTATTGGTCATGCTCATTGTTTGTTCTTTGATCATTAACTTCTGTTGGGGTTATAGATGGACCTAATAAGTAATAATCTTTCTCTCCTGTGGTCAAAACCAATTGATAAAGTCAGAGAAGTTAGGGCAGAACACAAGTGTGATTACTGAAAATGCTACCTGATGGGAGACACTTAGAATATGAGATGACGCAGTGACAGTTGAGCCTGTCTGCCCTGCAGGGTAGGACAGGCCTATGAGGACCTTGCAGCTTAGGTGTAGAAATGGCACTCTGTATGGAAATATAAATCCAAACAGAGGAATTTTTTCCCTCAGTGGTGTTTACTTTTCTCTGACCAGCAATTAAATACTCTATTCAAGCTGGGCAGAATGCCTATAGTCTGGTTACTTGGGAAGCTAGGACAGGAAGATTATAAGTTTGAGGTCAGCCTAGGCAACCCAGTGAAACTGTCTTTAAAAAAAGAACATGAATTCAAAGATTTATCAAGTGTATTTAATGATTATAATTATTGGGTCTTTCAGGTCAAAGTTGCAATTCTAAAATACATTGAGTCTTTGGCCAGACAGATGGATCCAACAGATTTTGTAAACTCAAGTGAAACAAGGCTTGCTGTTTCTAGAATCATAACATGGACAACAGAACCAAAGAGTTCAGATGTGAGAAAGGTATGTCCAAGGGAATGAAAGCATCATTACAGATTGTTCCTAAGCATATTTTTAAAAATCTCATTTAGAAACTTGTAAAGCAGCCTAGCCAATTCTTTTTCTGTGAAAGCTGAGCTTTACTGTTGCTACCAATCCTGTGCCACTCTATCCATTTCCATTCTCAGGCATCTCTTTTATGTATTTTTAATAGGAAAGCACCAATAATTTGGGGTCTATTACAAGGATCCTATATTAATAACATAATTTGAGGATGGAATTGTGGATCTGAGGCTAGCTGGATACAGGGTGTCTAACTCTAAAATGTATTTGGAAAGTTTGAGAAGATGTAATAGATTCTCAGCTTTGTGAATAGCAGAAGTACTAATTGTATGTCAGAGCGTTCTTTCTGTGATTTGGGAAGTGGAGTTTGATTGGAATAGAACTCAGACTTTTGAGATACCAGATACCAAGGAATTATTTTTGTAGTTGTGACTGGTTTATTGGCTCAAGGAAAATACTTGTTTTCTTCTGAAACAGAATTGTGAGAGGCACTTACTTACCACAGTATAGAATAAGCTAGCTTCTCTTATTAAGTAATAGTCTGCTTCACAGAAGTATTATAAAGTTTAGTTAATACATGTAAAATGTTTCATCAGCCCCTGACACACTGTAGCCATATTTCAAGCATGAGTTACTGGGCTGCTACTGCTATTTTCACTCTCTCTGGATCATTGTAATGGCCTACACAAGGGTTTTTTCTGTGGCTGTGGTTGCCTTACTTTATTTTTCATATTTGGAAGACAAAATTTCTAAGTTCTGCCTTCAGACCAGACGTACTCAGTGATGATTACTTGAGTATAATCAGGAGCTTCACTTTGTTTTATTTTATAATGTACTCTCTCCACAGGCATCCCCAGGTTTTTGTCCTTGGGTAGTTAGAAAAATCTGAGCCTAGGCAAAGACAAAGGAAAGATGACTCCAGGCAGAGCTAGGCCCAGAGTCACCCTTGATGTCCTCCTTCAGGACACTTGCTGCCTGGACACTTGCCTGGTGTTCTCAGTGCACACTGCATTGATCATGGAAAGCTCTCTAGAGTGTAAGATATATCCTACATCATGAAATATGGATAAGATTTGCAGTGACAAAGGGGAAGAGCAGTACTGTGTGCTGAAAAGATGAGATATATCTGAGCAGTGATGAGAGCCAGTGTGTCTAAAGCAGAGAGTTTTGAAAACTGAATATCAGGCGACTGTTTTTTTCATCCTCTGTGCTCAGGAGCAAGTACAGTACCTGTTAGGAACATAATAAATATTATAGTTTGGATCTGGAATGTTCCACAGAGGCTCATGTGTTAAATACTTGGTCCCCAGCTTGGCACTAGTGGGTGATGGCAGAACCTTGAAGAAGTGGACCTAGAGAGAGGAAGCTAGGACAGGGGCAAGGTGCCCGTTAGGACCTGCCCACTCTCTTTGCTTCCTGGATTCCATGCTGTGAACAAGCCACCTCTACCACACACTCACCATGAGCCCAAAGCAGTGGGGTGGAGTGGAAGGTCAAGCAACCATGGACTGACTGAATCTCTTGGAAACTGAGCCAGAGTCCACAAGAACTTTCATTCTCTTGAATCAACATATATTTTGGCCTGCTGGTTTCTGTGGGTCTGCCTGTGATCTCCGGATCCTCTGCCCAAGGTCTCACTAGGTGAAACGCAAGTTGTTCTGTGGTCTGTGATCTCAGTGAGGGCACTCTTCTCGGCTGAGTTCAGTTTCCCCGTATTCAGGCCCCAGGCGCCTGCTTTCTTGCTGTCAACCAGGGCCATTCACAGCTTGCAGTTTTCCTATCAGGAAGTTTGCTGCTTCAAAGCCAGTAGGAGAATATTTGAAGCAATAATGGACAGGTTTGATGAAAATGTTAATCTCCATATCTTAGTAGCTCAACTCCACATAAAAGGAGAAACATAAAAGGAGAAATCTTGAATGTGTCACATTTAACTGTTGAAAGCTACAGAGAGAATCCTGAAAGCACCTTCTAAACATTAACAGCTGACTCTTCATTTGGATACCTTGAAATGGGATGGGAGAAAATCCATCCACCATGAATTAACTGTTCAGCAAAATACATCTTGAAAAACAAGGGAAACTTAAAATCAGCAGGAGAATCTCTCACTTTGAGTGTCTCCAACCTTTTCAGGTCCTCCTGATCAGGTCAGGCGCACCCAACACGCTCTCCCCTTTGATGAACTTAAAGTCAGCCAGTTATACCTGCAAAGTCTCTCCTGCCACATAACAATGAGGGCCATGTCTGTCCTATTCCCAGGTCCAGCTTACCACAGTAGAGGGGATTATGGAGGATGTATACACATTTTTGCGTAAGGAAGATTCAGTATCTTTCAGCAACAGGAATCCGTACTTATTTGGTAGTTTCTTAGCTCTTATTTAAGTAGGGATATTGTGACATCTCCATTTAAATGTTTAAAAGGAAATAGGGTATGGAGTAAAAATGAGGGGAAAAATAATGTGATGGTAATAAAAAGGAAACAAAGCTTATGTATATAGGGGGTGGGATTGTAGGATGGGTGGGGGATGGGAAAAAATGAGAATTAAGTTGTGTCGTATACTTGTACAAATTCTCAATCTTGAATGTGATGATGATGTGATGATGATGTGTACCACTAAATATTTGAATTAAAAAAAGAATTGTAGTGCAGTTCAGCATTGCTTAGCAGATGCTACTCTGCATTCTGGGTACCTTCTGATTTTTTATTTATCATTTAAAACTTTCACTTGTTTAGCCTTGTATTGTCAGTACTAACTAGGCCTTGATATTTGATTCAAGTAAGTATGTTGTTCAAATATCGATTGGTTTTGCCTTGTAAAATACTCAGCCACATACTGTCTATAGGGTGCTACATTTGGAAACTGAGTCACTGCTATTTGAATGTCTAATTTTAAAGTAACATCCACTAGGCATTTAAAAGTAGCTGCTGTTCAAAGTGATGCGGCTGCGTTGTACAAAGAAAAATGTGAGATGTTTCTGAAGCAATATCTGAATGGGCATAGTGCTAAGTAAATGATATAGCTTGTATCAGTCTTTTCTGAGATGTGAAGTTGTTATTTTAAAACTTTAAAGAGTAACTAGTATCATTCTGATCCAGATGAATGAATGCACTGAAGTTAAGATAAATGTCTATTTCGAACAGTACTGAGAGATTATTTATTAACAGTACTATAAGGTTTATGTTCAGTGTTTAACAGTACTTTCAAGGGCCGGGGATATAGCTCAGTGGTTCTGGCGCCTGTCTTGCAAGCGGAAGGACCCGGGTTCGATCCCCGGTAACCACATACCATACTGGGCGTGGAGACTCACCCCACAGCAACCAGTAGCACATACCACAGTGCCGGGCGTGGTGGCTCATGCCTGTAATCCCAGCACTTGGGAGGCAGAGGCCGGAGGATTGCTGTGATGTGAGTTTGAGGCTGAGCTCAGGGCCAGCCTGAACCACAAAGCGAGACCCTGTCTCAAAAAACCTTAAAAAAAAAAAAGAAAAGATTACTTTCAAACCAGAAGAAGCCTTTGATCTGAAATCTATGTAATCACTTGGACCCATCCCCAGGGGGTGTTAATTTTATGCAAATAATATTTGAAGCATTTGTACTCAGCATATCATTATGCTGTTTATTTTCATTTTGATTTTTTTGAGACAGGATCCCTTTAGTTCAGTCCAGCCTTGGACTCACTGTGTAGCCCAGGCCAACCTCAAACATGTGGCGATCCTGCCTCAGCCTTCCAAGTGCTGGGATTACAGGTGTGCACCACCATGCCTGGCTGACTGTTTATTTTCTAAATACTAGAAGAAACCTTCAGTCTGAAATCTAAGTAGTAAAGTCTCTGGAACCACTTCTGGGAATGTGAGTTTTATGCAAGTAGTTGAGAAGTTTCCAGACAACATAATTAATTCTTCAGACCATGTATGTGAAAGTATCCTGAAGCATTTTAAACTGATAGAAGTTTATAAATTAAAATTCACCGACTTGGGGGCAGTTTTAGTAATTTTTTGTTCTCTGCTCAGTACTTGAGGATGTTTCACACTATAGAGGGAAACCAGTCACCTATGAGGCATGCTTGTGAGGCTGAGACAGGTTCGGATTCATTTCTTTCAAGGGTGGGAATTCTGCGTAGTTGTGTGAGTAAACTCTTCAGAAATGCATTCACGTTTTCTCAATGCACTGTATTTGACTTAAAGTAATAGGATTTATTACCCATACAAAGAAAGGTTGGCCTCCCTTTGACTTCTGCCTCTGTTGTGTGAGTAAGTCATTTAATATCCAACTTCTTCCTTATCTGCAAAGGAGAATAAGACTACTTGCCTCGGGTAGTATTAGGAGGATTACAGACAAGTGTATCAAAAGGTAAATAAATAAGAATTAGTATTCTATTGCAGTTTTCCATTGTTGGAGGGGTTTTTGTTGTTGTTGTTGTTACTGTTGTTGCTTATGGAAGAACTTAAGTACCAGACTTTTGTCAGTGTTTAGGAAGCCATATGATCTATCAAAGGACATACAGTAAAGGCAGCAGAAGATATAATCATACATTTATGTTAAGATTCAGAATTCCTCTACATTTGCTTATCTTCTGTTCTGGTGTCTCTCTCAGTAGTTGGTAGGAACCTTTCATAATTATTTGGTAAATCCTTAGCCCTCAAATGTCACTTTAAGAAAGAAAATGATGGCACAGCAGAGAAACTTAGGACATAAGATGATGCTGTTGGTTAGAGCAGGGAACGATAAAAATGGCCTTAAAAGGTGAAATTTCTAAATAACTTTTTAAAAAATAATCTGTTGACTCCAGGGAAAATATGGTCTAAACTAAGTTACATGTTCTGTCACTGAGTACGATTTGAATCTCAACTATGACTTGTCCCTTTCAAGGATTATCTTGACTCTGATTGTCTATCAGTCATGTAGATCAAGAATATTCCTGCTTCCAGGGAGGGCTCTAATGACTGAGCAAAGGACTGATGTTTGAGAGCTCTCAGGTTCTCATTCCTGCCTTTTGACTTTGTGCTCCTCAGTGACTTTATATAAGAAGCTTTTAGTCGTTCAGCCAGCAGACAGCCTTGGCCTTGGCCAAGCACTCGCTGCGTCTCTCTGAGCAGTCCTCCCCTCTCTTGCTGCCAGTTAGCAATATTGCTATGCTGCCTGCTTTAGCATAGTCCAGTAGGTGAGGATGTCCCCACTAGGTCAGCTGCCACCTGCTCTGGGCCTGGAGGAGGAAACTTGGAAGAAAATTGTGGATTGGAAACTGTCTACTAATTTCAAACAGTGTACCTCACTGTTTGCATTTGGGATTATTAATATAAGTTACCCTTTGGAAGACACCAGCAAGATTTGAAGAGACCTAGAATTACTGTAATACTAGGTGAGCATGTGTACACCTGTGTCAGTGTTGGTGTTACGGTATGTTTCATGATTATCTACCTTCCAATGAAATAGTCAGGTTGAGTACAGACCTCACCCGTGTTTTCATGGAAAAGTGAAAAGGAGAGATATAAAATTAGAAATATCTGAAGGTTTCAAAATACTTCACTTTGGTGATTCTGTGAAACAGTTTTAATGGAAGCCTCTGAATGGGACAGTTAAACTTGTTTAGTAAATTCGAAAACTTTGTTTTTCCTCTCAAATTAACATCAACACTGAAGCAGTTGTCTGTCAGAGGTCAAATAACATTGCTGTTTGCTAGGCAGAATTTCTTTGTGCTAAAGGGTTTACAGTATTCAAGGCTATCGCTGACCCTATGAGTTATCATCAGCCATTACCAGTGACATTTGAAGAACCTTTTATTCTATTCTCCCACCCTCAAATTCTGTTAGGGTATAAAAATAATTTCCTTTTGAAGTGAGCCAGTTGCCATTTCACCCTTAACTTCCTTTAAGAGTTGTTCCTTAGAAAAAGTCAGCAGCACTCTGAAATTCTGGCCTGGCTGCCTAGTGGGCAAGCCCAGTGGAGACAGCAGTGCAGAGGTCCAGGCAGAACACTGGCACACTCAATTCTGAGTCATTAGTGAGTGTAACCCGGGCCCACACTTTAAGGAAGCATCCCTCTCCTAGCAGCTTCACACTGGGAATTCTCTTAGTGGGATCAGACTGATGGTAATGGCAGATGTAACCCAGCTTTTTGTGCTCAGATTCCAGTGTTTTGATTTCCCATTAGCAAAGAAGGTCCTGGATAAGATGTTTTAGAACTGTAACAGTCTTATTCCTTGTGCAACTTCAGTGTAAAATCCTTTAAGGACATACTTAAATGAAACTTTAAGTTCCTAGAAGTTCAATCTCATTAGAAGATTATTTTACTCTCAAAGCAGTTTTATATCAGAGTGAATCTGGCAAACTATCCAAAACTATCATACTTTATATTGGAAAATAGAAAAACAAATCATATTTATATATGTAAAATATACACATGCATGCACACAAATACATCTGTTACAGATTCAGAATTCCATATGTTTTTGTTTGATTTTATATGTATATAAAGTCAGCACTGGGGTTTTTAAAGAAAAGGCTGAGGGCCAGGGATTTAGCTCGGTGGTTCCTGCTCCTGTCTTGCAAGCACAAGGGCCCAGGGTTCAATCCTCGGTAACCACATACAATACTGGGTGTGGAGACTCACCCCAGCAGCAACCAGTAACCACATACCACAGTGCTGGGCGTGGTGGCTCACGCCTGTCATCCCAGCACTTGGGAGGCAGAGGCAGGAGGATTGCTGTGATGTGAGTTGGAGGCTGAGCTCAGGGCCAGCCTGAACTACAAAGCAAGACCCTGTCTCAAAAAAAAAGAAAAGGCTAAGGAATGATTGTCCTCTGCACCATGGGAATGTGGCATTAATATGATATACTCTTGACTTGGCACCATTTCCAGGTCTGTTCTCTTGTAGCCCTCCTGTTCCTAAAAGATTCTATTAATTTGTTAAAATTTACTTCATGGAAAACTTCAGGTTAGTTTGCAGCATTAGATAACATTCTGCAAATAAATATAGCCTCTTAAATACAGTGGCACATTATACATAAAAATAAGCTGTTCAGGAATGCAGCAGTAAATTTTACAATTTTTCAGTGCCCATCCACAGAACCTATGTGCCCGTCTCTCTTATTACAGTAACAACATGGATGCTTGTCCCTGCTGAAGTTTGAGTCCTCTGCTTTCTTTCTCTTGTAGTGCAATGTTTCCTGCATGTGTTTTGTAGAGTATCTATAAACACATAGGTTCTTTTGCATAATTTTTGTAATATGTTCTGTTATACAGTATACAAACCATGTTAATAGTATATTAAATCAGTTCTGAAATAGAATCCTTCAGATGATTATTAAAATGTTTCAGTAATGAAATTCAGGAAAATATATTTTAGTGCGAGTAGTTATAGCACTTTTGCCCTTGTGATAAAGGCATACTGGCCACTTGTGATTTAATTTGAGTGGAACAACCATTACTGACTACATTGGGAGAGCAAGGAAAAAATAATAGGCTTTTGTCCAATGCTTTCCTTAATAGAATGCTTATGAAATATTGAAAAGTAAGTTTTAATTCCATAAAAAAAACATTAGTATTCCAGTACTTTTTAATTTGGGTCTTTGGATTTTTTTTTCTTTCTCCAGGCACTAAAATAGTATATTTGTTCTACTAAATGTAGAATTGATTTTGACATTGTAAAATCATCAAGATGTTCTTTGACATTTATTTCCAAAGAAATTCTCTGCAAGAACATTTTTAGATAATATTCCATCTCATGGGAAAAATATTTCAGGTAACTACTGCAGTCCTAAAAATTAGTCTGAGTGGACCATGCTTTCAGTAAAAATGAAAAAGAAATTATTGTATTCATGTAGACAGTCTTTCTTAATATCTTTACTGTTCTCTTAACCTTTAGAAATTAATAAGAAATGCCAATTGGATGAGATCGGGCATATTCAGGGTGGTATGGCTGTAGACAGAAATGCCAAGTGGTGTTTATTGAAAAAAAAATTTTTTTTTTTGGCTTAGCTCTTATAAATCAAAATCCCAGTAATTAATTCTGCAGACATTGCTTTTAAAGCACAGATTGCCCGTTCCTGAGTTGGTCTCGAGCGAGCACAGTGCCTTCTGGAAGGCCTTGTCTGGCTTGGCGCACTTCTTTCAGCTAATTGCATTCCCCACATGCTGCCACTCTCCCAAATGCTCCTTCAGTGTTGTCTCAGTGAAGAAAAGAGGGCAGGAGAAGTCTTTAATATATGTCATCTGATGTCCAGTTCACCTTCTAAAAGTCTCTCTTCTTAATTCATTGGTATAAAAGCAGCAAGGTGCCATAAAAGTTGGAGGGTATACTTAAACTTTAATTTTTCAAGTGTTTTTCAGTCAAGCGGGGTGAGGTTGAGGTAAAGAACTTTCTCAGGAGTTTGAGTAGAGACTCCTTTCCAGGCTGCACTGGGAACCCAGTCCACTTCTGACTTATTAGAGTGACAACAGTCTTAAGCTTTTTAAAGTGCTTTTATTTACCAGTGTATAAACTTTCTACTATCAGACAAGGGAAAAGTTACAGAAATTTATTTATATGCTATGGCAATCCAAAGTCACAGCATTAAAATGTAGCCAGGTTTATTTTTCAGAATAAAATCAAACTATTTGTAGGTCATGGTATTTTTCAGTTTTACTTATTTTAAAAAAACTAAATGGGCCAGAGATGTAGTTCAGTGGTACTGCACCTGCCTGTCAAGCACAAGGTGCTGAGTTCAATTCCTGGCCCCCAAAAAATAATAAAATAAATTTAAAAAAAATAAAAATAAGTGTAAAAAATTTGTTTAAAAAGTAAAAACAACTTTCAGGAACTTTTTGACTAAAATATGCTGTTATACATCACATAAATTAATCAGGGTTTCTTTTTCTAGGCAGCACAGATTGTGCTGATCTCTCTGTTTGAACTGAACACTCCTGAATTTACCATGTTACTTGGTGCCTTGCCGAAAACGTTTCAGGATGGTGCCACCAAACTCCTGCATAACCACCTCAAGAACTCTAGTAACACTGGTGTGGTGAGTTTGAACTTGTGCTGATGGTGACCTCTGTGTGTCCCTTAATTAAAGGCAGGCTGACAGGACAGCAGCTTCCTCATTATGAGTTAGTAGACTAAGAGCATCATAGGTCCAGAGATGTCTTCTCTTGATGGCGAGCCTGGTACTTTATATGGCCTTTTTCATACAGTAGGTTGTTCAATTAAATTTTTACTAATATTTTGTCATGTACTCATCATTAAGTCCATCTTAATTTTTAATACTCTAAGAATGCAAATACTCGATTATGTCTGTCATTGTAGCACAGCTGGCATCAGTCAGTCAGTTAACTCTAGGAATGTCTGTGTGACGGTTTTCCTCATTTGGTTTACATTCTCTTAAAATGGACTGTCTCTTTCCAAGGAAGGAGAAATGAAAAGTCTTTGTGGGGAGAATCTATCCATTTGTTTACAGATGAAATAAAACACCCTGGGAAGAGGGGGCTTGTATTCTGTAGACAACTCTTAAATAATGGGGCCTACTCTGCCTTTGCCCCAGGGATCGCCAAGCAATACTATTGGCCGGACACCCTCCCGACACCCCAGCAGCAGGACTAGCCCTCTGACCTCACCCACCAACTGTTCCCACGGCGGGCTGTCTCCAAGGTAAGCTCGCTTCCACAGAAATGTAGGACGGAAGCTCCTGGATGCAGCCTGTTTCTAGATTTTTAGATTCATCTTACTAGCAATGGGGAATATGGCTGCTGGTCCTCACTCCTATTGTAACTGTGATCTTGAGCAAAAGGGTTAACTTGTAAAGTAGAGCAGTTTGTGCTAAGTGTTCTCTGTGCTTCTTCTAGTCTAAACACTCCAGTATCTTCTAAGTTTCAAAATGAGAAGTCACATTTTTTGCCTAAAATCCATGAAAGAATTCATTATCTGTTCTTCAAATGATGGGAGAACCTGAGGGATTTGTTGAGTCATTTGCTAAACTCTTGATAGTCAGTCCACACTAAGTTTTGTATAATTTTTCAACCAATTGTCCATTCCAAGTACAGTAGTTCTTATATTTGATGCAGACTTCTGCTTTGGAGGAAGGGGCTTTAAAATGTCAGGATTAAATTAGATCGGCATATTCAGACTCTCGTTGAGACCGTGCAACGTTGGCCTTAAAGAATCTGGGCAGTGACCTCAAAAGAGAAAATGCCCGCTGAGCATGGAGGCACATACCTGTAATCCCAGCACTTGGGACGCTGAAGCAGGAGGATGGCTATGAGTTCAAGGCCAGCCTGGACTACACAGCAAGACCTTGGCTCAAAATAAGAAGAGAAAATGCTTTGTCTCAGGAGCTTTAGATAGCCCTCCTCCCTGTAGTCAGTCTTCCGGGGTCTACATAGTGATTCCCGTTTGGGAGTAGAGTCACTCTCAGCCCATTCTGAAGCAGTGGCTGTACCAGCTGGAATCTTTGGCAAGGCTGTGTTTTATCTAAGAAGTCCAGTGACAACTAGGAAGTTTTGTCGTATGGATTGCTAATACCAAGTTTTTAAAACGAATGACAATATGGCAGGAAAGCCATTTTCCCTTTGAGGATTTACCTCTTTTTTAGGAAGATAACAAAAATTGATATTTTTAAATTATCTGGAGTCTCATTCCTTCCTCACCACCAAAGTTCTGTTAGGTTCTTTGTTTATCATGAATGTATTTTGGAACATACCAAAACTTATATTTCATATTTTTCTTAAAGTGAAACAAAATATCTTGTAAGATACCTGTGGTATCTTACTGCTCCTATTGCCTTATGTGCAGCTGGACAGCTGTACCCTCCCCTACCCGCCAGTCCCGAGTATAGTGAAGTATAATGCTAGTCTCCGGATTTGGTCTGTTGTTACAACTTCATCAGGCTATTGTACAAGTAGATACTGAGACCAGAAACCAGTGAAACTAGGTCTGACTATCCATACCACAGGTATCTGGGGTTTGGCCAACTTTCCTTTTTTAACACTAATGTCTATATTTAAAATATATGGTTTGTCTTAAGTAGGTATGATCCATTGTTGATTACAAAGTTTTATGGAAAACTGATATTCTCTAGAGTTTTTGCTTTGGATATTGTATTTCTACATTATTAATGGGGAAATTGATTCTTCCATGCACGACTCATACATCTTTTAGTTATTGCATTGGCTAGCACATTTTTAAGATAATCAGCAAGAAGTATTTTATTCTGTGTGCTAATAAGCTAGGATAAAGAAATGAGGGGTGAGAGATTAACTCGGTGGTACTGCGCCTTTCTCTAAAGCGCAGGGTTCTTAGTTTGATTCTCCAGTACTTAAAAAAAAAAAAAGATAGGGGCTGCTGGCAGATTTTGTTCATCAAAGAACTGGCTAGAAATTAATCTTCATAGATCCTCCCATTCATTAAAAATTTATTTTCTAGGTCACTATTCCTTCTTAATTAGCCTCATCTTAATTTTTACTCTTAGGATTACAGATCAGTAGAAGAAATGAAGAGATTTACTTTCACTGTTAGGAAGTCCAGGTGTGGCCTGCAAATTTTTTTATCAATAAATTCATATTTAGGGAATTATTTCATATGTAGATTCTTCCTTAAAAAAAAAAGTCAACATTCAGTGCTAAATAATCTTAGTCAGTTTTAGCTCAGTGAGAAAATGATATTTTATATATGAAAAACTGTTCAGTAGTGGGGAAAACTGCCACACATTATCACTAATAATGTTCTTCCTAACAGAAAAGTTGTAAGAAAAATGAATTCTTACACTCAGCTGGGGACTTAATGTCTGCTGCAGAGATGACAGATCAGCAGTGCAGTCTCAGCACTTTTCTGAGTATTTTTCTTAAGACATGATCATACGGTAATAGTCTTTCATTCTTAAGAAGGAACACTATTACCAATTACTTGTTTTTAAACTAATTTTGAGTATCAAAATGAATAAGGTTGTTTTGTGTTTCCCCACATATTCTGCATTCGAATCACAGTGATAATATGAATTATCATAATCTAATTTGATAGATTTTTTAAAAAATCAGTAATGAGAAAGTTTTTCTTCTAACATCATAGTAGGGTCAAAGATGACAGACTCATTCATAACAGACTCATTAATTATTATTTCTGTGGAAGAGAAGAGTGACTATTACCAACTAAAACACAAGTACTTGGCATATGGATTGATATATAAACTAGAATTATTTCATTATGGAGCACATACTTTTAGCCCTCCTTACTCAATAATTTTAAGGTAAATGAAGAACAAAGTTACGGACAATATCAGAAATCATCTGAGGTTCAGTCCCATTGAGAAAACACAGTGGGGGGGGGGTCTTTGCAGTCTGCCTTGCATTCTTGGTAAACATGTTGCCAAGCAGAACAGCACTCCATGGCTTAGCAGTGGGCCCCCTGGCAACAGACTAGTTTTAGGTCGATTTATCTACCTTCTGTCAGAAAGCCAGCTGTGGTGGCACACATCTGTAAACCCAGCACTTGGGAAGCTGAGATAGGAATATCACCACAAGTTTGAGGTGGGGTACGTAGTAAGTTCAAGGCCAGCCTAGAATACATATTGAGACTTTGTCTCCCACCCCCCTCGATAAAATAAAATATATTCCTCCCATCAGCATCTCTAGAGTGGATAAACTCACAGCAGGTAAATGAGCCACAGTCAGCTGTGGGCTCGTCTGCTTGTTCCTCATCAGCAGCAGCAGAGCCCCAGCTTCAGGTGTTGCTACACTCTTTCCAAGCCCCTCCCTCACCCGGCATGTGATTGGAGAGGGGCTTTGGGCCTTCTGTGCTACAATGACCCCTCATCATATTTCTACAAAATGGAGGCGTCACAGTGCTGGGGGCAGGGAGGAGCCACACCCAGAAGTGTCCGCTCTTCAAACCCCACTGGCAACAGTGGTGCTGCTCCCTAGGAGCCAGGGTGATGCTGTGGACTCAGCCCTGTGTTCTCATCCACTTTTGTAGCCATACAGCTCCTGCTTCCCGCTCTCTTCTCTCCATTCAAACACAACAGTGTCAGAGCTTTCTATCCTGAGTCAGTGAGTGACATTTGTGAGACAAAGAGAAGTTCTGGCATGTCAGGGTGAATGTTAGTGTTCATATCAGGTGCTATAAGAAGAAGAATAGATTTTTGGCCATTGCCCCAAGAGAGACTTGCTACCCTCGCTGGGCCCAGCAGGGTGCTGCTGTTCTTGCAGAAAATCACTAGTCCCTGAACTCTGCCTCACTGGGCTTCCGCTCAGAGAGCACCCCGCCCCCACCAGGTCCTCTGCTCTCACTCTCTTCCTTGAAAGTCCAGCCCCAGTACCTTTGTAGAACAACTAGCAATCTAGCTGAAACAGAACATGCAGGCCTCTTGTATGGCAGTGTTTATAACATCCTTCCCAACACAGGCAGGCAGGCAGACACACACTCCAAGGTGTGCAGACACACACTCACACTCCCACATACATGGACACTCACTCTCAGACAAATGAGCAGGGTCACATGATTTTTATAGTAAATGCAGCCCATTTATGAATGAAGCAGTCTCACTGAGGACCAAACTTGTAAAATGAAATGTGTTTTTTTTTCTGTGTGGTGAAGTGCTAATTTTACTTCGGTTAATTTTGCTAGAACTTTGTCCAGGACAGAGGAGACTCGAAGACACTTAGAGCACAGCGTCTTCCTCCTCCTCTCCCCTTTGCCTGCTGTGTTTCTGTCTCTGATTTTCCTCTTCTGATCACTGCAGTCGGTTGTGGGGTTGGAGTGCCGATGGGTTATCGAAGCACCCACCTCCCTTTTCTCAGCCTAACTCCATTCCCACCGCTCCCTCCCACAAGACTCTCAGGCGCTCTTACTCTCCCAGGTAACAAGCTACCTGTCACCCTTGTCTGAGGTGTCACAATATTATTGCATTTCCAAGGTCGTCTCAGGTCTCTGGGAAAGCCTCTCAGCTCCCCCGGCAAGGTCCCTGCCTCAGCTTAGCCTCCTCGCAGGAGTCGAACCGCGCAGGTGAGAAGCATGAGTCGATGCAGAATCTCAGCTGAATCTCACGACCCCAGATGCTCCTGTGTCACAGGGACAGTGGCCAGACTTATCACCGTCCACTCTTGTGGGCTTTTGGCCCAGTGTAGTGCTGAGTCTCCCACAAGGAGCTCAGTGACTGTGGGACACAGCAGACGACAATGGGATGGTCTCCTAGACATGCTTCTCAGGTGCAGACAGTCCTCTGAGAGGAGGCGATGCCCATCTGTCCAAGTGCACACGATGCTGTTGCTGCATCGACTGCTTCCCTCCTCTTACACTGTCACAGGCCATAGTCTGAGCACACAGATCAGACAGGAGTAGAGAGGGGGAGCACTGTTGGACTTGAGATGACCCCCTCCAGCAAGAGAGCTGCGTGTCTCCTCGAAGCCCCAGCAGTTGGTGCTGCGTGAGGCTCGCTGATGCTGGTGACTGCCAGTGTCAGCGTCCTGAGCCTTCTATCCTCCAGGGCCTGTTTAGGCTCTCTTGGGGGTGAAGAGACCCGTGAGTACACGTGCAGAGCACAGGGCCACCTAGCTATCCTATGCTGAAGAAGAACATTTTGTGTTCTCTGTGATAAGAAGGTCTAACAACAGAACAGTCTTGTACTTTGGAAACCCTTAATAGATAGCTTTTGCACCAAGATTTGCCTTCCTGCTTCTGTATTCCAGGAATACTGAGCACACTAAACAAATCCCCTGGATACTTTAACATCTTTCTTTTGAAGAAGCTCTTATAGCTCCAAAGTTACTTCCAGAGTACACAGAGAACTCCGGTCAGTGTTTCTGGGTACACAAAGCCAGGGCAAGCAGATAAGAAGGCCGCTGTCTTTAAGGCTAAACACACATGGCAGGGGTTTTTGTTTTCTCCACTACTGAGGCTTGAACCCAGGGCCTTTATACTAAATGACAGCCCTCTTTATTTTTTACTTTGAGACAGAGTTTAAGTTGCTAAGCTAGCAAGCTGGGCTCACACTTGTGATCCTCCTTGCTCCCTTCCAGAGTACAAGGTTTACAGGGTGTGACATCACGCCTAGCACTGCTCTTTTTTTAAGGTTAACCTTGCCTAGGCCTGCAGATCAGTTTGTTGACTATGTATCTCCCCCATTCGCATCACCCCGCCCAACTTTACACACACCAGCCTCACCCCCAGCAGTCTCCCCACCTGGTCACAATGCTGTTCTCCAGAGGACAGCGCCTTCCCAGAATCTTCTTTCCCATAGCCTATAGGAACAGTATCGCTCTAACTCATCCATGGATAATACTCTCTGCTGAGCATCAGAGGGAGAGAGCCAACCAGAGGCAGTCTGTGCCTGTGTCTTGGATTTCCTTCCAGGATAGTTACTTTGCTCCATACACAGTGTCCTTTCACGACAGAATGAAGTGAGCACCTCAGCATGCAGTCCTCCTGTCCCCAGGCTCTTCTCAGACCCGCCTCCCGTCCTGTCCTCTGTGGGGTGGGCCCAGCTGAAATCTGCTGCAGCGCTAGTGACCCCTGACCTTAGCTCAGTGACTCTTGAGTCACTGAGTAACTCTTTCTAATCTAAAGAACCCTAAGGAAGCCCTCTGGGGTCTAATCAGCGTGTTTACAGGAGATCAGGCGCTGGCCTTTACCCCCAAGGATTATGTCCTGGCATTGTCCCCAGCTGGAACAAGACTGACTGTGGTGTAGGGGCAGGAGTAGGGTCCCCTAACGGAGCTCCCTCCCAGCCAGCTGCCGCCCCCCATCTGCTCCCTGTGTGCTGCTCATCAGCACGCAAGATAAGGTTTATGTGGCCGCTCGCTGGTAGGGAGCTTCATGGGAAGTTCTTCTTTCCCTATAATGTGAATACTCATAGATGCTTTGAAAAAAAAAAGACAAACCAAGCCAGAACCTAGAAACAACAAAGATAGTCACTGTCCATTTCCTGTTAGGGAAACACTTCTGTCTCTCACCTGGAGCTCGTAATTTCAGCTTCATAGCCAGGAGATACTTTTAGAGCTCACCCGCGATCCTACAAGGAGGCGCCTCCGGTTTTCCTGGCTGCCTATGCTGCTCCTGCTCTGGAAGCTGGGATTGGTTTATCTGTTGAAACTGAGAAGGAGGAATATTAACAAGCAGAATCCTGTATTTCTCTTTCAAAAGAGGCTATTGTAATGATAAAGTTAATTGAACTGAAATGAAATATTTTTAGAAAGTTCAGGTTGATCATCATGAGATGAATTATCTGAAAGTCAACATTCTCTGAAGCGACACATGGAAAATAATATTGTGACATCCCTTAACAAACCAAACGTTCTGCTAGACTGCCTCTGTCTGTCCATCATTCTTTCAGTTTTTTTTTTCTTTTTCTTTTGCATGGGCTATGCTGTTATTTTTAGTTGTTGTGATTCAAAATATTTTGAGGCATTGTTTTTTGTTTTTTTTTTTTTTAACATCTCAGATGTTTTTTTTGTTTGTTTGAGTCATAGTGCTCAGGCTAGAGTATACTGGCCAGGTGTATAAACGCCGTTGTCCCAACATAGGCTGCTCTTGCTGTGTTCCTAGGAAAAAAAGGGGCAGGGAGCACTGTTGCTCCCGAGCCATGCTCTCTGTACATCCCAGGAAGTTGCCTCAGAGACACCCTTGTAACCTGACAGGAGGCTGAAATCTTGAATTCTGTTCAAGCTTATTATTCTGTCTCCTGTCAATATACATGGAATTTCAACAGCACATGTACCCAGAGTTCACATTTCTTTTTGTTTGGTGCCAGAACCAGTCTTTGAGTTGGCATATGCTTTGTGAACTTTCCAAATATACTTGGGGCTGTGTGTTTTCTTCCATTCATAAGGAAAGCATGATTCTCTCTGGACTAGTTTTGCAATCTTAGGCAAACAGCTTCCATCTCTAAGAGTGAGTTCAGGTCTTGGATGCCTGCAGAACTGAGCCAGCCTTAGAAGATACTGGGGTCATTGTCCCCTGCCCCCAGTAGAAATCTGGCCACACCAGATAACACCTCTCCAAATCATCTGCCCAAATTTTTTCTCTTTTTTTTTTTTTTAATGATAGAGACAGGTTAAGTAAGTGTTAGTTGTTTTTAAGTTGTAGGAAACTTGCCTATAGTGTAGAGGTAGGCTTTGGTGCCCTTAGGAAGGGTTCCTGCCAGTGAGTGCCTCGTCCTTCTGTTATTACTCCTGTGAAGGACATAAGGGCAGAAAGTTTGCTTTTCTGTAATCCTTAATACTGCTGAATGCTTACTTGTGCGCAGCCTTGAGTGTCACTAGCAGTCCTCTGTTCAGGACTCTCTGCAAGGTACATTAGTCTAACTCAGCTGATCTTTTCTTGAATACCTTCTTGACATTTAGACTTTGGTTGACTGCTGTGTCATGCTTTGCTTCCTTTTTTCTGGTTTCCATCCCATGCTTTTGATATTCTCAGGAACAGTGATGGTTTTCATTCCCAAGGTCAGCTGTTTCTGTACTTTTCAGCATCTAAAGGGTGCTGGTTGATAAACCACGTCCCACCAAAAGGCTCTCTAGCATATTGCTTCATTTCGTGTTTTGCTTCATGTCTCAAAGGATAGTACCTGATATCTCTTTTCTAGGAGCAAGAAATATTTCTGGCCCTTAGAAGTGTTTTTAGATGTCCATCCGGGAGTGTGGCTTTCTTTGTAAGATCTGCTTTTATAAAACTCCAGATTGGAGCATCTACAAGAGTTCAGTATTCACAGAAGGCCGTGAGACTCCTGGAAGACCTCGGGTGGGTCTGCCCTTGAGTCACAGGGTTGCTGTGCCTTCATGTTTTAACAGGGCCTTAGTTTTCTGGATTGGATCCTGGCACACGTATCCTAGCCTTGTGAAGTTGTTTACTTTGCTTTTCAGAAACTTGTTGGTAATGCAAGTTTTATTTCTAAGTACCTGTTCCTCTTAATTCAGGTTTGTACATTTGAGCCTAGTAATGACCAAACTACTTTTTTTTTCCATCTTCAGGATAAGAAAATTATTTTTCCACTTTCATTACCTCATGCATCCACTCACCAGTGTCACACTTTTGAGTTTTCACATTTCTGTGGTTGTTGTTTCCCACTGGTTCCTGGGCACTGATGTAAAATGTCTGGCTCCCATTTGAGCAGGAAGATGTATAATTGTTCACTGGTGGTACGCTAAGAAAAAATGTCTCCTTTTCATTCCAAATCACCTAAAAAAAGTATGATCTCACTTTGTAAATTACTAAGTGATATATGCCAATATTGTAATTTAAGACATATACATCAATTTAAGACATAAATATTTTTAATCTTTAGCATGCTGGACTATGACACAGAGAATCTAAACTCTGAAGAAATCTATAGTTCTCTGCGTGGAGTTACAGAAGCCATTGAAAAGTTTAGTTTCCGAAGCCAGGAGGATCTGAATGAGCCAATTAAACGAGATGGCAAAAAGGACTTCGATATTGTAAGTATCTTCAGGCTAACAGAGAACCAGAGATTAGTTAAGTGATTGTTACCGAGTCTCCTGAACACTGAGCACTGGGGTGATGGAGGTCTGTCGGCATTTTGATCCTATTGTAAGAATAGTATTATCTGTAGAGGCCTGAGGCAATTGCATAAAATTTTAGGAGTAATCTTTGGCTTGTTTTCACTTACCATAGACATCGTTTTTTTGTTCCTGTGATGTAATAAAAATAATGAACCTGAACCAAACACAATTTGGGCTGAGCCAAGGATATAGTCAGTGGTGCCACACCTACCTGGCAAGCACAAGGTCCTAAGTTTGATCCCTGGTACACCCACCCACCCCCTGCCCAAAAAAAGGGGCTCCCTGAGGACTCCAGTCTCACAGGAAAGAACAGGATGGCTATAGGAGGTGTAATTGGGGCTCACACCCTCATGCCGTACCCAGGTTTGGTGCTCTGGAAGGATGAGCCGTAGTGATAGTGTTGCCCTCTGAGCACAGCCTGAATGTAGGTCAGGTGCCTACTGAATGAAAACTCTGGCCCTCTCAGTATTTCTCAGTATCAGAAGAGGGGCAGGGGTTTGGAAGTCTCAGAAAGGAGCTGACCCTGTCCTGTGCTCCAGGTGTCCCGGGATGGAGGAGCTGCATCCCCAGCCACTGAGGGCCGCAGTGGCAGTGAAATGGAAGGAGGCAGAACTGCGCTGGACAACAAGACCTCTCTCCTCAACACCCAGCCCCCACGTGCCTTCCCAGGGCCTCGTGCACGCGAATATAACCCATACCCATACTCAGACACCATCAACACCTACGACAAGACAGCCCTGAAAGAGGCCATGTTTGATGATGACATGGAGCAACTTCGGGACGGTGTGTGTCTGTGGGGCTGACCTCTGGGGCCTTCCATGTGCTTCCCTCCAGTCAGACTCACTCTGAGGAAGCGGGTTAGACAAAATCTCGGCCTGTTCTGAGTAGTCATTTGTTTGGAAACTCCCCGTGGAGTCCCTGCTAAATGCGTAAGAATGAGAGGCCCCAGCAACAATCACCCAGGCAGGTGCTATCCTCTGTGTGCCTTCGGTCTACAGTGGAGGCCGCAGGAAAGATTGACAAGGACCCTGGCCTGAGTGGATGGAGTTGGCAGTGGGGACAGGGGGTCCAGGGCATCCTGTCATAGTGTTCTGACCAGCTTTTCCTGGGCTGTGCCACGCTGACCAGTAGAGCTGAAAAGAAGGGGCTCTGGCCTCACTGGGCCCTTACCCTGCTGTGTGCGTGGTGATGAGTATCAATGTACATTATAATGGAAATGGAGGGAATTGCTTCCTTTTTACAGGTTAAGAAAATAAGGATCAGAAAAGTTAAGTTACTTGTCCAAAATATACCATAGGTGGTACAGAATGGAGCTAGTGTGGGTTTTCTTCTGGTTCCTGTATTAAGACTAGTGTTGAGGGCCTAGGGGTGTAGCTCAGTGGTAGAGCACATATTTAGCAAGTACCAGGCCAGGGATTAAACTCCCAACACCAAAAGATGTATATGTACACTGTCAGTCATTAAGTATCAGTGAGTATATACAGGTTTCATGATGTTTTTATCTGGAGCTTAATTTATTTTCACCTCACTTGTGTTTACTTGTTTTATTTTACCTTCATAGTGATTTTTTTTTAAACTATGTATCTTTTGTTTTGAAGGCTGTTTTGGTTTTGAAGTTGAACAAAGAATTAAGTTAGAAACTAATTAGAACTCCAACATTTACATTCGCACAGTGCCTTCTGTACATCGTGAACAGTAGGGGGTGCTGAGCCGGAAGAAAACAAGATACAGTCCTTGCCCCATGGGTAATAGCCTCAGAATGGGCACCCGTGATGAATGAGGGCTGGGCAAGAGTAGACACCAGGTTCAGGGTCGTGGAGCAAGAAGGAGACCAATAGACCTCCAGTTGGCCACAGCTGATGTGGCCTCAAGGGCTTGATAGCATGGTCTCGTAGCTAAGACTTCCACACAGCTGGAGGGTAGCACCTCAGTGCACGGCCCACTATCTGTTCGGCAGAGGCTGTCTGTTAGGACTTTTGCTTTCAGGGAGAAGTGGGCTAGTTTTCTCATTGCTTGTAGAATTGGCACATCTTCTGCCTATCTATTATCAGTGTTGACTGAGGTAGAATAGAGATGCAAGTGTCAGTTATGATTTATTCACCAGCCGGGCACTAAATGGCTGAAAGAGAAAGATAGTGTGGCAAAAGGGCATGGTTCCTTAACAGTTCAGACTTCTTTGTGTGTTTGCTTCCTAATCGCAAAGCTGGAGAAATATGCAAATATATATTGAAGTAGATCTTCATGATTTTATTTTTTTCATACTCACTATGTGAAGTTAAATATGCAGAGTTAAGGTCTCATAAACAAATGTGAGATGAGAAAGGCTGTGCCCTTCTGTTAAACAAACATAGTCCACGTCCGACGAGCTGTGCTGAGTGATCTTGGACCAGTGTCACCATATTCCAGTAGACAGTGTCTGAACAGTCCATTTTTTTGTGGGAAGATAGGAAGTGGTACTGGCCTGGAGGTGAGAGCCTTTGCACTTAGCTGTTTTCCCCAGCCTGTTTTTTATTTTAAAGCAAAGTCTTGCTAAGTTGTCCAGACTGGTCTAGAACCCAAGATCTACCTGCCTCAGCCTCCTAGAGGCCTGGCCGCAATTACAGGCTTCATGCTGCTATGCCCAGCTAGTCCACACACCTTGACTGGTATTTATTCACTCTGCTCATTCCTGAACTCTGGGCATTCAAGAAGGGATGGGTATTTAGAAAGATGATAGTCGCCTTGTGTGGACAAACTTGTTGGAGCAGGTCTGATACTGATCAGAGGTGTCCCAGTGCAGGGTGTGACTTGGGGTTCTGAGGGTGACAGTTTGGAAAATTTCCCTTGTGTGAAATAGAAGGAAGAGATGCAAAGGAAGGGCAGCTGGTCTCGCCCTCTGTCCTCGCAGTTAATGCAGTGAGAAGATCTGCGGGGCTGTGCAGAGGGAGGTCAACCACAGAGCAGGGGAGGGCGGAGGCCTGGGCCAGCATTTCCTCATGAGCTGATGTCTGTACCGTGTCTCACTAGTGCCCATCGACCATTCTGACCTGGTAGCAGACCTGCTGAAAGAGCTGTCCAACCACAACGAGCGGGTGGAGGAGCGAAAGGGTGCCCTGCTCGAGCTGCTTAAAATCACCCGGGAGGACAGCCTGGGCGTCTGGGAGGAGCACTTCAAGACCATCCTGCTGCTGCTGCTGGAGACACTTGGGGACAAAGATGTAGGTGCTGGCCTGGCACGGCCCTTTCTGGGGGCAGGTCACAGCGTTCTTTCTGGTTTGGGCTGGCTGCAGCTTTCCTTCCCGGATTGTGCTCACAGTTTACATTAAACATTTCTCCAGTCGAGTAGACTCATACCTGTAATCCCAACTCCTAGGGAAGCTGAGGCAGGAGCATCACAAGTTGAAGAACATCCTGGGCAACTTAGGGAAACCTCATCTCAATAGTAAAGGGGCAGAGGACAGTCTGGGGAAGTAGCTCGGTGGGAGAACATCCCTGGGTTTGATTCCAGTACAGGAGTGAAAAATTCTTTTACAACTTATAGCATCATTTCTGAGCACTTTTTAGCAAGGTCATGTTTCTGATGCCCACAGGCCTCGTCTTGGCTTCCGTGCAGTTTCTCTCATAGCTGGGTTTGCACTAATTGAGGGAAATGAGTTCATTCATCTAGGTACTTGAACAGCATTGCTTAAAACTCCCTACACATGGCCTTTCAGGATGCACTTCAATCCCTATGAGCTGGTGTGTCGTGAGAAAGAGAACTCTAGAGGACCCTGTTAAACATTGTCTTCACTGAAGTGCCGTCTCGTTTCACTCCTGTGTGTTAGCAACTCCAGGGGTCTCAGTTGGGCAAATGGCGCTTCCACAACTGCAGTTCTTGTAGTACAAGTTCTATGCTTAATTCTTTTTTCTTTCTTTCTTTCTTTTTTTGGCAGTACAGGGCATTGAACTCAGGCCTTTGTGCTTACAAGGTAGACGTGCTACCACTTGAGCTAAATCCCCAGCCCTACACTTAACTCTTTTTTTTTTAGGTTTTTTTGAGACAGGGTCTCGCTTTTGTGGTTTAGGCTGGCCCTGAGCTCAGCCTCAAACTCACATCACAATCCTCCTGCCTCTGCCTCCCGAGTGCTGGGATGACAGGCGTGAGCCACCACACCCGGCTACACTTAACTCTTTACACTGAGACATTTGAATATGACAAACCAGGCATCTGTGACATGCCTGATCTGGGACCCCAGGTGACACTTAGTAGATAGATAACTCTTAAAGAGAAGAGTAATTGAGTCAGAGTGCCTTGTGCCCTCTGTGGGACTTGTCTCTTACACGGAGACCAGAATAAACACTGGATACTGCTTGCTGGATTAACTTTGGAAGCAGAAACCCATCTGTTCTCATTGGCTTTTCATAGGATCACAGAAACATTAAGTAGGTGTGCGTGATGAATCTAGAGAGGTAGAGCTGCACGTAGTGCAGGCCACAGGCCGTCCCCAGGGCAGGCCCAGAGGAGGCAGGGTAATGGGTGCTATGGCAACTCAGATTGTTTTCTGATGGTTTCGTTTGGGTATAAATAAAGATAGAAGAATGGTAATAAAAGGTCTATGCTAACTTTTCTTAGAACAAAGTACTGGCTGTGGAAGCAGTCACACTTGGCTGGCCTCTGTCGGGAGGCAAAATACTGTCATGCGGGGGCAGGTGAATCGTGCATTAGTGTGCCCAGTGTGCAGATGAGTGACAGAGAATCAGGATGTACTTACTGGCTGTGTTTGGTGTCAACTCCATTCTCTCTTCTGGAGATTAGGCGTCTGTTTGGGATGGCTTTCTTCCAGACGCGTGACTCTGCCTTGAATAGCTTGAGGCCTCTTGGCACCAGTGACCTCATCACACGGGAAGCCAGGAACACCAGCAGGTCTGCTGCTGTCCTCAGAGGTCACAGCCTTCTAGGGCCTATCCATGAGATGGTGAGGTGCTTTGGGCTTGTAGTTTGGCACATTTTACAGACAGGTGGTTTGTATACCCAAGCTTTAGGAAAACTGGGAACCCTAAGGGACGACCAGTGAACTCAAGTCTTTTGTCCTCACTGGGTCCCAGGTGCCAGGCTCAGCCAAGAAGTGTATGTTGGTCTTTCCTCAGTTCTGGGTTCTGGGAGTGTCCTGTACTCCAGTGTCTGTCCTCTGGGAACTGACTGCCCAGAGGTTCTGTGTCACATAAACCATGTGATGTTCATCGCAGGGTCTGTGAGACACTGGGGAGCCCAGACTGGGTGCTGGTCTGTGTGTGGTCATGTGCTGTGCGTACTGTTCAGTGAGGGTGCCTTTCCTCTTTCCCAAGCATTCGATTCGGGCCCTGGCCCTCAGAGTTCTACGGGAAATTCTGAGAAACCAGCCAGCAAGATTCAAGAACTACGCAGAGCTGACGATCATGAAGACTCTAGAAGCCCACAAAGACTCCCACAAGGAGGTGAGCCAGCTCCACGGCTGGGTGCAGAGCAGGTGGGGTCGAGGAAGCAAACTGAGGAGTCGGTGGGTGCACCTTTCCAGGGACTCAGCCTGTATCGGACAGAGGAGAGTTCCCACTGCTAATGGACTGACTGCGCAGCTGCAGTGCCAGCAGGTGTCCCTGGGGCTCCCAAGGTTCTGAACCCAGCCTCGCACACATGCTGTGGCCAGAGACACTCAACAGATACCTGGCCTGTTTATGTTTACATGTTCTGCCCTGGCTCACAAGTCCTTAGTGACAGAGGCCTACAGAGAGTGGAGAACTATCATAAATAGTGACAGGTGTGTCAGGAAAACAGAACTATTCTTTTAGGAGTTTAGCAAACTTGAGCTGTCAGACAGTGGAGTTGACCCCAGTGAGATGCAGCTTCTCAGCTTGCAACAGTTGAGTCTTCATAGCGCCATCTGATGAGCATGCTCAGGGATTGAGGGGCTTATGGCTAGAACAAACAGTTCTTGTGTCTACAAGCAGATGGACTCTCAGTGATAGTTTTTCCCAATGCTAGTTGTGTGACTGCTTCAACAGCTGTTTCGACCCCTTCGGATCTCCACCATGCAATCAATCAACAGGGCAGTGCCTCATCCTCTGCCTGGGCATCTCTCTACCTACCAGCCCTAGCACAACACCAAGAAGATAGGTGATAGATGTGATTTTCAGCTAGTCATCTCTGAATGAGTGCCTAATGGTAATGACTTATGTTTGAAGAAAACACTTCCTGTTTACAATAGCTTACTTGAAAAAAGTGAAGACTGGGAGGGGTAATATGATCAACCCTGCTGCCCCCAGGTGAGGAAGAGGGTCCTAGAGAGACTGTGCCCAGCAATTGCTGACAACTGGGGTCTGAACTTGGTCTTATGATTCTAGCTGCTCTATACTATTCTTTTAATCTTAATAGCTTGTCCATAATGACAGCACATAGTCACTGGTAAAGGACATGCTTAGAATAGGCCACCTTTAGTGAAACTGTGGCCAGGCATGGTGGTGCTTGCCTATACTGCCAACACTCAAGAAGCTGAGGTAGAATCGCCTTGTATTCAAGGCCAGCCTGGATTATTTAGCAAGACCCTGTCTCAAAGACCCATAATAATAAAGTGAAACTAATCTGGCAATGATGTTTTGATACCTACTGACTATCCAGATAGGAGATGCCTTTTGTTAAATGGGGTGTTGCATTTTCAAGAGAAAGCTGACAATTTTGTATAAGAAATACACATTTAATAGAGGCAAATTGTCTGTATGCTATTCACTGTTTTCTGGATGTGCTTGAGTTTTGCCTGCAGAATGAGAAATCTAAGAGAGTAAATTCTTTACTGTGAACTTCCCTTAAATTGCTCCAGGAAAGAGTAGAAAATGTCCAGCCTTGAATGTGCTTCACAGCACTCAGCTACTCAGGACTTCTGAGACCTGACGGTCCCCCCGAGCTTCCACCAGCTCATGGTCAGGGCCAGCCCTTGGTGGGGACGTGTCCACGAGACACCGCGTTGGCAGTACCCCTGCTTTGCATGCCTTCTGCTCACCTTGACCTCATCATTTCCTCATGAAACTTCACTCTGTCACATTGCCAGAGCCACTCTGCATATTTAGGGTTTAGGTTTGGTTTTCATTTTTCTTTTCCTTTTCCTTTAAAATATGTTGAGTCTTTCTCATTGTCTCTGTTCCTGGTATCTGGCTCTTAGGGCAGTCAGATGCGTATAAACCGTGTGGTAGCCATCATGCTGGCATATTAATACTGCGCATAGTTTCTCAGTCTCATTACAGTTCTCATCACCACATACGTACTTATGACTCCAAGCAGGTACTGAGAAGAACACGGAATTTTTCTAGGCCCAGTTGCCCTATCAGTCATGCAGTGGGCCATAGTCTGTTTTCCTGTCTGATTAAATCTTCCCAATTATGTTCCTCCCAGAGTGAACTCTTTGGGAACTTCCTTCTCAGAAGAAGCTAGCAGCTGTCCATTACCAGCAAATGCAGGCTGCAACAGGAGGGGGTGAGGGGAGCAGCAGCAAGTTCACTCGGGGCTGCTGGGGAAACATTGGCACTGCTGCCCTGCCCCCACATCGCACAGCCTGCCGTGCCCGTGAGCCAGGTGCTCTGTTGTGCTGTGGAATGGCAGCCCTGGGGACAGCTTCTGTCCCCAGAAGTGGAAACATGTCGCAAAGCTGTTAGACAAAATAGATAAGGCAGTGCTGGTGACAGGATGGCTCGTTCTCTCATCCTGTAAGCAAGGGTCTGTTTTCTTGGGTTTGTTGAAAGAAGCTACATTGGCTGAACATTTTTCACACACACTGAAAATGTTCCAGGCATCAAATCTATCTCTGCGCTGACCATCTTCCACCAACAGACATTCACTAGTGGCCATGACAGGTAGAGCGTTTGGGTACTGGTTAGAGCTTCTCTTTTAAAAGTGTTAGTGTTTGCTAGCTTAGACATAATCTTTTCATAGTCCGTATTTGAATAAGCAAATCTCTCCCATTGCCTAACTCCCTTGTTATCTTTTTAGCAAATATATGCTGCAGTTGGCATTTTAGTGCCCTTAGCATGAATGAAGTTGCTGTGGTTTACAGTGGCGTTAGTAGACACCGACATGGCCAGGGCCTGACAGTGGCCTTTTAGAGTCTGTTGAGAACCTCTCCTTTCATGCTTAAGAGGATTTAATAACAGTATTTGTACTCTTAGGAGCTCGTGGGCCAGTGGGGTGGGAATCCTGAAGAGAACACCTGGCTCCCAGTCCAGCATCTGCTGCTCTTCACCTTTGTTGCTAGTGGCCGTTGTTTTCCTACAGGAAAACGTGTGTAGATAGAAAGACAGGGTGAGAAGCTTTTCAGGCAGTGGGTCGAGGGCAGGTATGGAGTGCTAAGCCACACCCCTGCCTGAACTCAGCTTTAAACTGTCATCTGCCTTACTGACAGTGCTACATAAAACTATTCTCAAACATCTTTATCCACTAGAGAAGTGTCCGTATCAGGAAAAAGTTGATATTCCAGTTACAAATCATGCAAGAATAGTTGTTGCCCCCAGCCCTGCCTTGCATGATAGCACATGCACTCTTAAATCTGAAAGAGGTACCAACTCTTTTTCAGTACTGGGAATTGAACCAAGGGTCTTAGCACTGAGGTACCCTTCTTCTTGCCCTTTTTTATGAATTATTTCTTTTTTTAAGTTTGAAGTTAGACTGAGTTGCTGGGTTGGACTCAGACTTGCAGCCTTTCTGCCTTAGCCTCCCAGAGTGCTGCCATTAGAAGCACCAGCCACCATGTCCTGTCCCAGCTGTTTCTTCAGTATATTCCACAATGAGAATTTTCCATCACGAGATTTAACTTTTTATGAATTTTGCCATATTAGTGACTGTTCAGTTACATTTCCCATTGAAGTGAGGAAAATATTGGCTGGGTATGATGCCATGCACCTGTAGTCTCAACTTCTTGGAAAGCTGCAGCAGGATAATCATGCAAACCCAGGAATTCAAGATGAGCCTGAGCAAGACCCTGACTCTTTACAAAAAATTAAAATGAAAAGAAATTTCATGTCACTACACAAAGCCACCAGACATTTCTTGCTGCATACAGAAGTTTCAGTATTTAAGCTATCAGAATCCAACTTCAGTGGTTGAGCTGGTTTGAGGAAGTTGGCCTCTTGGATACATATAAAAGAAGCAGTATTGTATCTCCAGGGATTTTATTTTTAGATCATTTCCAGTTAAATTTTATATTTTATGACTCCAAGGAAATGAAGGTTTTTCAGAGACCAAAGTTACTTGAAAAAGAAAAAAGAATTTCCTGAGATGAGCTCCCTGGTTTTGCCCAACCAGCGGGATATGTTATGCAGCCTTTTGACATGTGCTGTGGCCAGAGAAAAGCAGCAGTGCTGGCAAAGGTGTGCTGCTCGGCTCGTGTCTGCTCCAGGGGCCAGTTAAATCCTGGGCTGACCTCGTCTTAGCTGGCCTCCTGTGCTAGGCTCGGCCCTTAGCTGCCTTTTAGGGTGGCGTCTGTGAGTCCATAAGTGTCAGTGGATCTGGAGAACAATGCACTGAAGGGATCTGGAAGAATTATAGCCCTCCTTATCTGTTAGCAGGGGAGCCGACCTCACTCTTATCTGTATCTTGCCCAGCGTCAGAATAATAGAAGTTGGTATAGAGTAACAAACCTAAATCGCCATCAGTTCTAAATCTCCCATTTTCCATGGACCTAGTCCTGGGATTGGACCAAAAGCTCTGTTTCCTTTGGAAGTTCTTGCTTTTTACTAAGTGGGCAAAACCAGAAACCTAGATAGCTTCACTGAGTGGTTCCAGTGGCTATCCAGGAGGGTGACACTGGGCAGTCCTTTGTGACTGAAAAAGGGCAGGAGCTAAGGTGTGTCACCAAGGGCACTGCAGCACAGGCACGCCATGGCTCAGACCAAGGCTTAGGACCTGGGATCCGGAGAAGGAGGAGAGGACAGCAAGAGCGTGGCATCGGTTGGCAGCACAGGGAGGGTGGGCAGGAAGATACATCTGGGCCAAGCCCTGCCAAGCCAGACTGCCAAGCCAGTTGTGTGTGAGTCTCGTGCTCAGTGGTGTCACTGGCTGCTCCTGCTGCTGGTAGGCTGGGGCCGGGGATCACTCCATCAAAGGAGCCAATGTGACCCCTGCCCCCACTAGCTCTCTTAGCTTCAGGAAGAACCATTATTCAACGTAGCACCTTCAGATTGGAGTTTACCTGGTACCATTGTCATGCAGACTTGTCTGCATGACAAGTCTGGTGTTCTCTGGATGCCCAATACGCATGTGCTCTGCTGACAAGGGGGGGGGGAATGCGCACATGGCTGACATTAAAGCAGAATGGGGCCAGAGCTAGCACTGTGGGAAATTGCAGAGACTGTCCTTTACACTCTTAGTGGAAGACAGCAGACTGATTTTTAACAAAATTGTTATTCAGGTTTTTTTTAATTTTATGCAAAGCAGATGTAATTGCATTACTCTAAATATGCCTAACGGGCTGTTTAAATTCAAATAAATAAGCTCCAGAAGTCCAGGTAAACATATAGTTTGTGTCCTTGGGTTCAGCCTGGTTTGAGGCCACCCATCATCTGTGTGAGGTGAATACACCCTGAGTCTTTAGAGTCAGTCAGTGGTGTTAGCAGAACAGAGGAGGAGCCACATTTTGCCACCCAGCGTCCTGTATGACGTAGAACACCTCCCGGAATCCTGGTCCCTCTTCCAGAACTCACTGTCTACCTCAGTTCTGTCAGTGGCAATGGGACAGGGTAGGTCTTGCCACATGTGAAGATGTATCCCATGCCACTCTGCATCTGCTGTTCCAGGAAGGCTGGGTGGCCAGATGGTCAGAGGTGTTTTCATTCAGTTGCAACCCTGTTAGCATTTTTGAAGCTCTTGTCTTAGGTATGTGTATCGGGGGGACAACACTCATTGGGTAGAGGTAGAGGACGCAGTTTTAGGATCCACAGTAATTTTTATATTCTCCATTCAGTTTCTCCCTTTAGCTTTACTGGTGAGAAAACCCAAGGCCTGGGAAGTAAGAGACTTGCCCTGTCATCACCTGGCTAGCTGGTGACAGAACCAGACACTCTGGAGCTTTTCTCTCTCCTCCCTCTGATGCTGAGCCTGGCTAAAGGAGGACTCGGGGTCAGGCCCATGCTGGCTCCACTGTGACACCAAGTTTCTGTCAGTGCCAATCTGAGCACTGCTCTTTACCCTCATTATGTTGATCGATAGCAAAATTCAGGGCCCCCATGTTCCTATATATCTGGCCATTTTCAAAAGATAGTACCAGCCTTTTTCTTAGCTTCCTGATGGCCCACAAGCTTAGCACCATAAACCCTTCTGCAAAAGGTTCTTTGATTCCAGCCATTGTTGGTTTTGGATATTTTCTGTTTTGTTTTTGTTTTTTTAACTCAACCAGTTGTTCTGATGTGTCTGAGATAGAGCCAAGTCAAACTTTGTGGACTTAAAACATGCAGGCCAAATGTTGAGAACTTCTGTGCTCTTAAAGAAATTTTATCTTTAAGCAAACATTCACCAGTATTCTAAGTAACAATCCCATTTTCTTAAAAAGCTACATGTGAAGATTAGGCTTTTCTTAGCTAGACATTATTATCTTACTAATTTAGAAAGGGCAGAATTCCTGTTTCTAATCAGATAATAGCAAAATGAGCACAACTGGGACAGAATTTGCTAACTTCAGAGCAGAGTAAAACCCAAAAGTCTGCGTGCTCCTGCAGTCTTTGTGTATGGCCCCCTTTCTTCCTCCCAAGTCCTTAGCACTTCTGGCCATCTTGCCACTGAACAGTATCGTCCTCCTTCTGTTGCTCGTGTTTACTTTTGCTCCGTTTGCTGACATTTATAATCTTTGCCTCTTGTATTACACAGCACAGGGGAGAACCTAAAGTTCAACCTGATGCAGGCAGCTCGCCAAACCTGGGGCTTGGCTGATGGAGGGAGGTTGAGAACACCAGCAGCCTTGCCAAAGCCAGGGTCTGTCTTGGGAAACTTGCTCTCACCCCGGGAAAAGAGAGGTACATTCATCTGGATGCGCAGCTCCTGACATCTTAAGTTCTCCTTGGATCTGGGGTTCAGCTCAGCAGATAGGAATCTCTTATCCCAGTGCCTCATCGTAGGTAATTCACCCGACACTGAGTGGTGGTAAGCACAGGAGATAGGGAAGAGAGGAGGGAACAGGAGCGTGCAGCAGACTACTGAGTCTCATTAATCCCACAGCATGCCCAAGGGCGACCAGCAGGCCATTAGCTTGCTTCCTTTGCAGTGAGAGCAACACTGCTGGAGCTCACCCAGTCTCTAAATTCCCAGCTCCCTCACCTTGGTAGAATCTTAAACATCAATTCCTGTGTGTCGGTGTGTTCTCACTTAAAACTTACCAACTGAATCAGCCGATGTTCTCTGACTCTTTCATTTTTTCCCTCAAGCTTAGAAACTAAACATCCAGAGATCCTCAGGTTTCTGACCAGCGTGCTATAGAGCTTACACACAGTGATTTCGTACTGCAAAGACCCAATGTCTTCACTGTCTCTCCTGCACTTGCCACTGTCTGCTCAGCATGTGCTGCTCAGCCCCATGCGGACTCTCCTGAGGACATGTGGACTTGGAGCAGCTTTGAGGGCCTGCGTGGGCTTGAGGACCTGCGAGGGCTGACTGCCCCATGGAGCTGTCCTGAGGGGAATGTGCCACTCCTGTTTAAACCTCTGGTTACTGCAGAGATTAACCTAAGCAATCTTTTCTCCAAAGAGCCAGGGTGTCACCTAGAATGGGACGCTGAGCCTTGTGCAGTTGCTTTTCCCACCGCCCAGTCGGTCACTAGCTCCTCCGTTGGGAAATGTAAAGGAAAGTCAGTGGCCTGTGCCAGATACGATTTGCACACTGTCTGGAAATCATGCGAGAGACTGACAGACTGTGCTGAGCACCTGGTGGGTATGGGAGATAAGGCCCCACCTGGGTTAGAGAGATAGCCAAGATGGGATCTTGCGCCTCAGAGACTTGTTCACGTGGTGGTGCAGGGACAGACTGGGAAGACACTGATGGGTGGACGTACGCTCAGGCATCCTGAGGACTCTGTGGTGGTGGGGCCTGGAGTCGACGAGGCGCGGTGGGTGGAAACATGAGTGAGGCAGATGTGGGCGGGCGAGGAACAAGCCAGGGCCATGAAGACCAAGGCCTGGGCCTCAGATTGGCCTTTCAGAGAGTGTCACAGAGGACAGACCCTGGGGCCTGGATCCAAGATGTTCTAGGAGCCTCGGGGGTAGGCAGCACCTTGGTCCGGGCTCGGCGTGACCTAAGCCGGCATGTCTGCCCTCCATGCTGAGCTGGTGCATGTGTACTGATGGCTTTGCCCTGTTCTGGTCCCAAATCGAAGCCACTCTCCAGATGGTCTCCGTGCTGGCCTTAGGCTCTGTCTTTGCTTATATCCCAGGACTAGGATAACTGGAGCCTCAGCTTGGCGTGAGTGTTGGCTCCATCTCAGTGCTATGCAGAGGGAGAGCTGAGTCAGTCCACGGAGCAGAACAGTGCAGAACAGAATCCGGGTGGAATGCTGCCCAGTGCGGAGCTGGCCCGGGAGATGTGTTAGCTCTCACTCTGCTTCAGGAGAAATTGTACCCCTGCATGTAGCCTCACATCTTTATTTGCGTGTCACATAAAGTAATGTGCTCCCTGTGCCGCTAATAATAGGAAGTGGCCTTCCACTCTGCTCTGTCTGGCTTTCTCCTCCATGCCTGTCTCTGTGAGATGCCCCAGGCACTGAGATTCTCATCCAGCTCCTTAAGCTCAAACTGCCAGCCCCGCTACCCCCTCTCCTTTCCTCTCTGGGTTTCTTGCTTGGCTGCTTCCCTATAACAAGAGGTGAGGTCCTCCCTGGCTCTGGAGAGCAGAGGTTACTCCTTGGGTTATGAGGTACTTATTTCATGCACTTCCTTAAATGTGTAGGGTGAGGAGCCATCATAGTACATATTTCTAGAAAAATGGTTTTGCACAGTGACTTCTGGGAAGGCACTTCCAGAAGCTTCTCCCTGAGCCTCCCCAGCTGCCTTCCAGCTTGGCCCCTGTGAGGAAGCATCAGGCAAAGTCGAAGGCATTTCGACTCCCCCAGGCCTCTACAGTGCTCCGGGAGGCATCCCACCGGCCCTCAGGAAGCATTTATATTTCCACATGCCAGTCTTCCAGGGCAGTGACTCCCTGGAATTGTTAGTTAGTGTGAGAACTCAGCCCAGGGACTTCCTAGAACAGCTCACTGGACACGCCACCCCCCCCCCCCATCAGGGCCCCTCCACGCCTTTGGGTCTGGGGTGTGCCGAGAATTTGCACTGCCTACAAGGTCCCAGGTGGCTATCAACCACATGGCTAGGTTTTTGCACATCCCCAGACCACTCCTCCGCTAAAGTGACCTCCAAATCACTGTCTGTACTCTCCTCTATGTCAGCCAGAGACAGTGGTGGCGGCTCTGGCATGTGAATGAGGCGGAGTGTGTGGTCTCGCTCACTCCAAGGAACTGCGTTTCAGGTAGTAAGAGCGGCTGAGGAGGCCGCATCCACGCTGGCCAGCTCCATCCACCCAGAGCAGTGCATCAAAGTGCTCTGCCCCATCATCCAGACTGCCGACTACCCCATCAACCTCGCCGCCATCAAGATGCAGACCAAAGTTGTGGAGAGGATCGCCAAGGACTCCTTGCTGCAGCTGCTAGCCGACATCATCCCTGGCCTGCTGCAGGTAGGCGTCATTCCCCAGGGCTTCCTCAGGGCCGGGGGCAGGGGGGGGGCCTGCAGGCCACAGTCCACAGTCGAGTTGCCAGAGCTTGCATATCCTCCCCGCCTGCTCATCCTACTGGCAGCCCAGAACTGTAATTCAGAGTAGAATTTCTGTTTACTGTCAACATGTTTTGGTCATTTCTTTTTGTTCATTCTTTCAACAAACCCCATCTCGTCCTCTCCTGTTGCCGCAGCACTGGACAGTGTAGGCCGTGCAGTGAGAAATCGATGAGGTCCTCGTTTTCCTAGGAAGGAAAAGTTTCAAGACTTTTTGCCACACTAGGCAGTGAGCGAGCAGACTGTGGCGGACCAGAGGTGTGACCCCCTGGGGCGTCACTGCTAGGGCTCCCTAGCCCTCCCTGGGATGTAGCGCCACTGCACAGCAGCTCCAGGCACCAGGGCCATGTGCTGTCTCATGTAGAGGGTTTGCTTCCAGGTTGGAGGAGGGAAGAGAAAAAGGATATCTTGGTTTGGTTTGGTTTGGTTTTTCAAGAGTGGATCTTAGTGTGTAGTGTGTAGTACAGTCTTGAGTGTACCATCCTCTTATCTTGGCCCCCTGAGCACAAGGATATGTGACCTTTCTTGGGGAAAGGTCAGGGAACCTGCTGCCCATTTCAAAGGCATGCTGCTTGCCTAGCACTTGACTGGGGACCATTGACAGCTGGATTGCTCCAGACAGAGGCAAAGCATGAAGGTGAGGAAGGCATAGGGCTCTCAGGAAAGCAGCAGATGGCCCTGTTGGGGTGTGAGATGGCGATGAGGCTGACGGGTAGACTGAGGCTCAGTTGCAGAGGCTTTGGAGAACCCCGGCAGTCCCTGGAGGGTGGAGAGCTTCTGCCCACAAGAGTGAGTGATGTAAACTTCATTTCTTTAAAGGCATTCTCACATGAGAAATCTGCTATACCACTAGGTAATGTGTACAAGAAATCAGCCCCCACCCCCCATTTCTTTTTCTCACTCTGTCTCTCTCAAGATGTCTTTGGGACATCTTGTAACATGTAACACAGCAATGCCATGTCAAGGCAGGTCCGCCTGGCTTTGCCTGCCGCCTGCCTCCACACCCCAGGAAGCAGGCCCATCCTGACAGAGTGTTGACCCATAGGGTGAAAGCTCTCTGGGTTTGGTTGCAGGTCTGAGATATATCCTGCTTGTTACTGACAAGCCCAAGGTTGCTCTGTAAGGGCACCTGTGGAAGGGTTGCTGAAATCCTGTAAGGCCAGTCTTTGATCTGACTCCCTTTCGCGCTCCCCTCCGGCTCTCTAGGGTTATGACAACACCGAAAGCAGTGTGCGTAAGGCCAGCGTGTTCTGCTTAGTGGCAATTTATTCCGTAATCGGAGAAGATCTGAAACCTCACCTCGCACAGCTCACGGGGAGCAAGGTATGTATAGAGTTCCCGGCTGATGCCCACACCCGGGGCAGCTGGTCATGAACCTGCTTGGCGGCAGCCCTGGGCTGCAGACAAGCTTTTTCTCATCAGGTGTGTGTTAGCTGGGCCTTACTTCTCAAAAGACATTTTTCCACAGTGAAAATGACAAGCTTTTAGATTAAGATGACTTTGACGTCATAGTCTACTTAACTCCTACTTTTGAAAAGAAAAGCTTGGCTTCTAGTTTATTCACAAAAAAAAGACAACTTTGTTTAGAAACCATCTTGTTTTCTTGCCGAAACACTGAGGAAATTTACCTAAATGTCTACCAAATTGGTGGATCAGACCTGTGTCCCTTGCTGGCATCAGCAGCACTGGCAGTGGCCCACAACTTTTCCCACACCACCCATGCACTATATCATGTGCCTGACATGTGGGATAAGGATGGTCACCTCCTTCAGCCTGCCAGGGACACAGTGGAGATCAGGCTTCGGTGCCCTCTCAGGTTCCTTTGTGTTCTAGAATCAAATGGACCAAAAGGGCTCTGGGGTTATGAAGGCGAGAGTGGCTAGAGTGCCCTTTGCTCTAAAAATTTCTGTAAAAGGCAATTCAGATCAAATGTGCTGGACACAAGGGAGAGCAGGTAGAAATACTGGTGCTATGGCGGGAAAGGAGAGATGGAGAAGGGCCTGACTCGGAGAGGAGGCGGGCCGGGCTGGCCAGGAGGAGCCCACTCTAGGGACCACCTGTAAGGAAGTGCTATGTATCTGTCTGCGTTTAATGATCCTCTGCAGAGATGTGGGCACAACTTGCTATATGGAACTAAGTCCGTGGGAAGCAAGGACACAAGGAACTGGCCGGTGACAAGGCCCCCGTCTTTGCAAAGTGAGCTGCTGCTGAGACATAGCTAGGGAGCGTCACCGCCAGAGAGGCACAGGAAGGAAGGTTGGAGGAAGCCGTGAGGCGGGCGTGGATAAAGGCTTTAGAAGTCTGCAAGTCGAGTCTGTCCTTTTTTCTTAGTCTAGCAAGTTAAAGGTTTGTGGGTTTTGTTGCTCTTGTGAAAGAACCAATTTTTTGTTTCTTTTTTCTGTTACTTTACTATCTTCCTTTTCATTTATGTGTGTTCTACTTAGATTATTTTCTAAATATGTGGCTTTGCTTTAGTTGTTTTTTTCTATTTCCCTAAAGTATTAAGCTAGGTTGTTGATTTAAGATTTTGCCTTTTTTATTCATGCAAGCATTTAGGGCTGTCAGTTCCCAAAAGGTCTTAAATGTCATTGTCATTTGTCTCAAGATATTGTCTAATTAACTTTGTGGTTTCTTCTTGACATGTTGGCTTCTATAAAAAAAGCTATTATTTAATTTCTACAAATCTGTGAATTCCGCCCTTTTCCCATTGTTACCAGATTCCGACTTGATCCTGTTGTGGTTAGAGGAGGAGACACTTTGTAGATACCTCCCTTTTTAATCTGCACCAACTGACTTCGTGGCCTAACACATGATCTGTGCTGGAGACCTGTGCAGACGCCCCAGGCACACCGGACAAGAGCTTGTTTGGTGTCCCGAGGGGAGCATTGCCAGTGCGCCTGCCCGGTCTAGTTAGTTTCCGGTGCTGCTGAGCTCCTACAGTTCCCTACTTCCTTCTGTTGCACTGCTCCACCCTTCCTTGAGAATGAGGCACCAGCATCTCCAGCTGTTACTCTAAACCATTTCTGCCTCGAGTTCTATTGATTTTTGTTTTAACTATTTTGATGATCTATTATTAGGTAATGAATACATAGAATTGTGAGGTCTTCTGGCAGTAAGACACTTTTTATTAGTATAAGATACTTGTTATCTTTCTTGTCTTGTTATCTTTTTTTATTTAAAGTTTGTTTTTCCTGATCCTTGTTTTTCCTGATCTCTCCGTTACTATTTGCATGTGGAATGTTTTTCCATCCTTCCATTTTCCAGCCTGTCTAAAGTGCGTCTTGTAGGCAGCACACAGATAGATCACATTTTTAACATAGTCCTCCAATCTGCCTTCAGTGGCCTAGTTAACCTCTCTTTGGATTTTCGTTCCCAGTGCTTTGCCTCTTATTCTCTACATTACTGTCTTTGCATCTGTTTGATTTTTGTAGTGAAACATTTTAAGTCTTTCATTAATTTTTGGTGTGTGCTGTAGCTATTTTCTTTGTTGGTATGAGCACTACATTTATTTGCCTTAAGATATAATACTATTCTAAATCTCTACCACTTTAAGAGCACTTTTTTTTTTTGCAGCACACTTTTTGAACCTTTTATTTTTATAAAAGAAGAGATCTTTTTGAATGCAGGGCCTGGCACATGCTGGGCATGTGCTCTATCACTGAGCCACATCCCAGCTATTCTTTAGGATTTTTTATTTGAGACTAAGTCTCATGAAGTTACCCAGGCTGGTCTCAAACCTAGTCATACTTGTGCTTCTGGGTAGCTGGGATTATAGACATGTGCCACTGTGGCTAGTTGTAATTATATTCTTGTCTAGAGAGATAAATCAGTGCTATTGAGTTGAAAATAAAGACATACTCAACATTGTGTAGAAATTTCTAGATCATTTTTTCCATCATTGATTCAGCACCTGTGTGTTAGGAACCTGCTCTCCTACCACACTATGCTCAAGGTGCCAGAAAAGTAAAAGCTTTGTCCTGCCATGAATTAGTAGAAAGTGTATGTAGCTAGGGAACAGGCTTGACATTTGAGGAAACATACAAGGCAGGACAGGCCTGGGGGAAGCAGAAAAGAGGGCTGGGCTGGGTTCTCATGGCCGGCCAATGGTTTGTCCAGCAGGAGCTGCTGAGTGGGAGTGAGAAGCATATGTATGGAGCGCGGTGTCTGAGCTCACTTGAGGAATATCCCCAGTGCTCTCAGTGTTTGGCAGTAGTGAGGCCAAGGCTCAGGGAGCAATCTTCTGGAAGTCAAACAACTAGCTAGTGGTGGAGTTGGGTCTGGAGCTCTGCTGGACTGCTGAGCCACTGGCGCGCAGTGCTTGGGTGAATGACAGCTCTCTCCATCGTAGCACTGCCCATGTTGGTGATTTTAACAGGCCAGGAAAGGTAGGGCTGGGGCGAGGCTGTAGTTCACTGGTAGAGTATAGGCTAAGCTGGGTTCCATCCTCTGCCACACAAAAGATAAAAGACAGGGACCTAAAGGCAGCCGTGGGGTGTCATATAAGTTAACGAGAGGTGCTCTGAAGAGAAAGACAGCACCACAGCCTGCCTGGGAGGCAGCAGGGTTGGACTGCTGGATGGTGCCTGCTGCAGACCCTGTCTGTATGGTGAGGCACAGGACAGCCCACCCTTCTGGGCCTTGTGCAGATGTGGCAGGAGCCCCCAAAACAGCACACAGAGGACACAGCCACAGACAAGCCCTTCAAGGTCCAGGGCAGTGTCAGCCTGTCCTGTCTGGCCTCCCATCATGGTTGGAAGGCCCTGCTTCCTCCTGTAGCCGAGTATCACCCTGAGCATGTCTTCAGAGGTGCACTGGAGATCATGGGGCTGCGAACAATAGTTTTGTCATTTCTGAGACTTTACAAGTTGTTTGTTACTTAGATCTGTACAGACACTGTTTCTGTATATAATAGGTTACCTTCGTGACATTCAGCTAATATTTAATGAGCACCTACAGTGTCACCTACAGTTCTGTGTTTTGAGGATCCCAAGGCACAAGTGATGTCAGTCTGCATTAGCGGAGTGTGGTGATACTGTCTGGTCTCCGGAGGCCTGATTCTGTAGCAGGGGACGAGGAAACCTCCTATTAACTGTAGATGAACTACACATGCCAAGTCAAGGCAAAAGGCCAGAGCCACAGGTGGGAAGGAGGCTTTGGAAGGAAAATCTGTGGTGTGTGAGTGTCAGGAATTTCAGAAGGCAGATGCGGTGCTGGCAGGGGAAGGGAATTGGCAGGGTCTGGGGTCAGCAGACTTGGCCTCTCAGTCCTCTCCCACTCCCACCTCCCACACAGCCACCGGGCTGCCTCTGTAGCAACCGACAGCTTTTCTATGTCTTCTAGACCCTTGCAGGTCTACACACTTGTGGCACCCATGAGTTCCCCGACCGGGGAATTTGAGGACAGGCATTTTTCTGAGTGTCACTGGGGCTGTGGTTGTCGTTTTCCTGGGTTCTACTCTGCTTTCCTCCTGCTGACTCATTTGTGTCTTCTCTGCAGATGAAGCTGCTAAACTTATACATAAAGCGGGCCCAGACCACCAACAGCAACAGCAGCTCCTCCTCCGACGTGTCCACGCACAGCTAGTGGTGCCCAGAGACCCTGTCAGCTGCCCTGTCAGTACGAGGAGTCCCGCACATATTTATTACAATCAGTATTTTGGTCCCTTCCAGCTTTTGTGTAGAATCTTACTGGTTTGAATGTAATGGAAGCAAGGCCTGTATCACAGTCCTCAGAGAAACAAAAGGAATGAGAAACCAAAAGAGCCATATCACACGTCTCGTGCCACCTGCTGAGATCCCAGAACCCCCTGGGGCCGGGGTGCATTCCCGAACCCACAGCTCTCTAGCAGCACTTGGTAGGCAGTAGCATTTTCTTTTCAGTTAATAACAGATCTGAGGGTGGGGTCCCTTTTGTGTCCCTCAGTCTTAGCTCACATTCTCATGAGCATGGTGGTTTGGAGCAAAGCCCACCCTTTTCCTAGCCAGCACAGAAGGGTCCCACGTCCGTAGGTTGATTTGAGACCTAGTAAGCAAGGAGCTGGAATCTCGGCAAGAAAAGAAAGCAAGCCTGAAGCTGGCCTGCCGCCTGGCTTGTCAGGAGACACAGGAGCCACTCGCCCTGGCTCTCAGCATGGTCGGGACTGCCCAGTCTCCTCCCAGACCCGAAGCAGCTTCACATGGCTCCCACCAGAGCTGCCATGCAAAAGGGTTATGAATCCAACCGCAAGATATGGTGAACTCAGCAAGTCAGAGATGCCTTCGAGGGCCTCCGTGGAGCGCAGGAGGTGTGAGAAAGTTCCCTGTCCACGTCTGTGCAGAGATCGAGGGAAACGCTGTTGATGAGGCTCCTGGGGCCTTCCGAGTCGGCAGTTCAAAACTGGGGCATCTTTTCTTGTCCTCAAGCTTCACCTGGGCTGTTCATTTCTAATAGGCTCTGAGTTACTCTGGCAAACAGCAGTCTTCCCATTCCACTGTGGGCTTCCCTGTTTTCTTCAGGGGTGAAGAGCAAAAAAGGTCTAGAGAGACCAGGTATCCAGATCTTCCGTGGGTGGTAGGATTGAACCCATGGCCTCCTGCAGGCCAGGACAGCTGCCTACCCCAGGCTCCAGCCCCAGAGTCATTATTTTTAATTGTGTGAGCCAAAGTACTTCCTCGGTTGTTAAACTGCATAAGGAAAAATAATCATGACGAGTGGCAGGTTGCAGAACAACAGGATTTGCAGTGCACTTTTGGAGTCTGTTCCTTTTATATTTTAACCTCTTGAGGGTCGGAAGTAACTATAGCTCTGTCGTCTGAGTACATTAAGTTTTGAGTAAACTCCTTAAGCCAAATGGCAGTTCTCAAGGCAGTCAAGACTTCCTTTGTTGCTTTTCTGCTTTAGATCCCCTAATTGAACCAATTCTCCCATAAGACAAAAGCTGCTTTTGACATGAATTTTAGCAAGATGCAGTATTGGCAGGTTCAGGGCAGGGCCAACGCAGCCACAAGAAGTGAAAGCAGGACCTGGGCGCCTCTCGCACAGTCCTCAGCCTGATTCCCCACCCCCGACTGGCCTTCTAGATCTGGCGAGGCCCTGATGAACAGCAGATACTTTTGTATGGAAATAAGCACTGACAGTGAAGGCCTCTACATTCAAGTGTAGGTAGATTATCTTATACATATACAGTGCTCCACTGCTGCTGTTTAGGGAAGTTTGCAGGTACATTTTAAGTGGCTGAATATTATTGAATTACTAGGCTCAAAACATAGCAGGACCAGGCCTTACTTTCCATAATAAACACTGTTTGTTTGTATTTTGTTTATGTATTAATAGGATTTCCTTTTCACGCTCTTTACAAGAGTCCAGAGTCTGTGATCTCCCCCCAGGCAGGGTATTTATGAATTCTCTGACACCTGATGCAGTTGGAAGGACCCTCTCTGGGACCCTCAGGCTCCCAGAAGGTTGCTACAGGACCCAGTACAGTCGAAAGGCTCAGACGTGGCTGATGTCCTCACAGTACTCTAAAGGGCTAGCCTCGAATGTCTCCTGCCCCTCCTCAGTCTCTTGACTAGAGATGCAATCATGTCACAGGCACCTTGGTTTCCGCTGGGCTCTCTGGCCTAGACTCGCATGCTGCTGCCACCTCCTGCAGGGTGGCTGCGCCCACCGCCACCTTGAGACGACTTCGCTGCCGCCTCCCTACAGACTCTATTCTGAGAGACACTGACAGCAGAGCACCAGGACTGTGTTTGCCTCCCCATATCTACCTGACTGTCCAGAGCCTTGATGCCCCTGCCCTGTGGCGAGGGCTGTTGGTTCCTCCAACTTCGCTTTCCCGAGCTGCCGCCTCTCCGGGAGCCCGTCCTCGGCGTGGCCATCTCCGGGGCACTGTGTGCGCCGTGTGCCCGGCCGCGTGCACGGCCTGCCTTTTCTACGCGCACTACTCGCTTCCACTCCCTGTGCAGGAAATGCGGTGATGTCTCACATACATCATTTCCTTTGCCTACCACCCTTTCTATCAAGCATAATAATACACTTTAAAGGACAGCAAATAAGAACTTTGTAGAACCCCACCAGGATTCTGCTAACAATGTTTGGAAATGAAAAAAGATGCTCTGAAAAATATCAGCCACCGAAATAGTTTTGTTGGCACTGTGTTCACACGCATGGTCCCCGTACCCCCAGGTTGGGTGGTTTATTTGTTTTGTTTCTTTGGGTTTTTGGGGGCTTTTTCATGTTACATCCATATCTGTATTTATATCTTATTTGTTTCACCTCCAAGTGTATCATGGCAAATGTACAGATTTTTTTTGTTAATAATGTGCTAGGATTTGCTAAAAAACAAAACAAAACAAAAAAAAACCCTTTTGAGTTTGCCCTAGAATAAATGAAACTTAATTCAGCTTCCTGTGTTAATGCTGTCGTGGCCGTGCAGGAGGGTGGTCTGTCCCTTCCCCAGGAAGGGGAAGAGCTGTGGATTCCTGACAGTGCCGGAGTCTGCCCTGTAGTGTATGGGGCTGGGTGCAGAG
This sequence comes from Petromus typicus, assembly GCA_004026965.1. Classification (NCBI taxonomy): domain Eukaryota; kingdom Metazoa; phylum Chordata; class Mammalia; order Rodentia; family Petromuridae; genus Petromus; species Petromus typicus. The sequence continues at coordinate 35,074 of PVIR01001833.1, read as the reverse complement.
CAGACCTGTTTTGTGGCCCCGGTTCCTTGTCTGAACAGTGGAAAACTGGCTTCCAGAAAAGGCCGGAAGCGAGCAGAAAGCCTCAACCTTGACTCCTGACACTGCACCAAGAGCAGCTAGAGCCAGTGGGCCCAGGTACCCGCTACACTTTCAGTGCTGCTGGGGGACCGAGAGCTGGGGCCTGAGGGGTCTTAAAGACACACACAGCACTGGGGCCTAAGTCTGCTTCTTTGAAATTTTTTCTTTTTGTTGTTGTTTAGATTTTTTAGCATCTTTTAAAGTAAATTGAGTTTATTGGTACATTTTAGGAATACATTATGATCATATTCCTCATTGAGAATTTGTACCTGTACATAATATATCCTGATTCTTATTTTTTCCCATTCCCCTGCCCTCCCAACATACATAAGCTTTGCTTGTTTTTTTCCTTTTTACCATCAGATTTTTTTTCTCTCCCTTCTTTGCTTTTCCCATCGAGCTCCCCTCTCCCTTTGAGCATTCTCTTCCTATTTCACAGTGCCTGTCATATATTCTGAACCTCACTTACACTTTCAGTGTTTCATACTAGAAAATATGATATTTACATACCTGTCCTATTATGAAAATTTTCCCCTCAGTTTTCTAACTTTTAATCTTAACATGATAAATGCACCACAAGAGTTGCCTTAGTCCTTTGAAATGTACTTTTGAGTGGTATTCAGTGCATGCACATTTTTATGCTGCCATCCCCGCAGCTCTGGATTCTGTCTCCACAACCTTTCATAAAGCCAGTGGCCCCATCGGCTAACTGCTTGTCAGCTCCCATCAGCCACCGCTCCCTGCTTCATGTCTGGATCTCTGTTCTGGGCACTCTCGTTGTGGAACGCCCCACACGTGGTGTTTGTCCTGTCCATACTGGTTTATTTAACTCGGCCTGATGTAGTGTGTGTTGGAATCCCCTTCCTCCTGGAGGCTGTGTGGATAGACAATAGTAAAAAAAAATGGTAAAAAGCTTGGGAAGCTTTAGTTTTCATTAAAGATGATGTTTTGAGTTTCCTTTCACATTCCAGACTGCATGTCAGGTGCCCCTGTCCCAGCCCTGTGATCCTGCCTTGGCCTGGTTTGAAGCATCCCACAGAGCACCTATGTCACGCAGCTGGGCAGGATCTCAGCTTCACCCTTCTCCCCTCAGGGAAACTGGCTTCACATCCTGCCTCAGTGGTTCCACCTTTGAACTGAGTTGAGTCTAGTCGGGTGGAGGTGCTGTGAGGGCTGAGTCAAGCCGCTGGCTGCAGTGGACACTGGTGGCCACCTGACCTACCTCCCGCTCGGACCCTGACTCAGAGTGGTGAGGTCACCCTGCTCCTCCCTCATACCTGTCTACAGGCAGAGTTGATTACTCATTAGCGAATGGAAAACCCCTGGGGGACAGCCGGGCAAGCAGTTCAGTTTTCTATATTTCCTTCTCTACCCCTTGGTGCCATTGCCTTTGTGTGCCTGGTCACTGCCAGGAAGTACTCATCTGTTTGAAGACAGCCACACGCCATAGGCGGGTGGGGTGCAGAGGCTCTCAGTGGGCCTTGGTACTGAGAACATCCGAATGTTTCTCTGCACAAAATGTCTTTCCTGTCAGTGCTCCCTGAAATCTCAGGTAGGCCTACCCCCGGAACCACCAAGCATTTGCAGGGAAAAGCCTCTGGCCCGAAGACCCCGCTTTGGACCCAAGATCAGTACTAGAGGTGGGGTGATGACAAGCAGCAGTAACAGCCTTCAGGGGCATCAGCACTTTTGAAGAATTCTCTTGTGACAGCTGATTTTTACACCAATCCTGAGAATCACAGAAGGGAATCATTCAGTTTCCAGATAAGGAAATAAGTATGAGAAATGTCGCAGGTTATAATGACACATGGAGTTGGGGCCCACCTTGGGGCTGCAGCTTTCCTGTCACAGGCCTCACCTTCTCCCCTGAAATCATTGGAGTGCTGTCTTGAGAGCCTGCCTCAGACCCTGCTCCGTGCCGGGAGAGGGGCCGCAGACACAGTGGCTCAGGAGAGGGGCTGGCAGCCCGAGAGTGCGCTCCTAGCAAGCTCCTTGGTGTGCACTCTGCGCTGAGCTTGTGGACCACACTGAGAACCGCCGCGGAGCATTTGACTTCCAACCCCATGGATGGTTGCGTTGCTCCCACGAGCATCATCCCCAGTGTGATTGTTAACTGTCGTGCAGCTAACTCAGCACCAGACTGGGACATTTGCAAGTGGAATGGGCACCATGCAGGAAGGCTAGAGCATCTTAGCCACACTGTGAGCCGCCTGCTTCCTCCGGTATTTATTAACTCATACCTCAGTGGCTCCAGGCAAGAACGGACAAAGGTCATGTGAATGGCATCTAATCCCAGATTATGTATTTAAAAGACATTAAAATGCTTCCACACCAGACCTCCTCCCTGTGGAGTTGTTGCCAGGAGGCCAGAGGCCGGCTAGCCAGGCCCTCCTGGAGGTCCTGGCAGTTCCCAGGGGCTCTGGGATGCCCCTGCCTTCCTGGCTGCTCAACCAGTTCCAGAAGGGACAGTGCCAGGGACACAAGACAGAGTAGGAAGGGTAGTGCCACCTCCCACAGTGGAGGTGTGTCCAACACCAGCACCCAGTCATCTCCTGCCTGCCCACATGCTTCCTGCCATCACAAGGCCTCATACTTCAGGTTGCTACTGCGTACTAACCATTTGCCACACTCTACACTATACAGACAACAGCCTATGAGGTAGGTTCTATGGCTATTCCCATTGTACTGACAGGAAACACACAGCAAGGTTGGATAACTTGCTTCAGGTCACAGCCAATAAAAAGTAGAGCTCAGGGGGCTGGGGATTTAGCTCAGCGGTTCCGGCACCTGTCTTGTAAGTGCAAGGGCCTGGGCGCGATCCCCCAGTAACCACATACAATACTGGGTGTGGAGACTCACGCCCAGCAGAAATCTGTACCACATACCACAGTGCAGAGTGTGGTGGCTTACACCTGTAATCCCAGCACTTGGGAGGCAGAGGCAAGAGGATTGCTGTGATGTGAGTTTGAGGCTGAGCCCAGGGCCAGCCTGAACTACAAAGCAAGACCCTGCCTCAAAAAAACAAACAAACAAACAAAACCAAAGTAGAGCTCAGATTCTAATCCAGGAAGTCTAGCTCTGGACTTGGGTCTTTGTCCCTTCTCTGAACTTCTGTTCCGCTTCCCCTGCCCCTGACTCCTGTTAGCAAGTTCAGCTGGACCCTGGTTGGTCATGGTGACTGCTCCTGGCAGGGGAACGAGGGCAGCCTCACATACGCGGAAAAGACCAGACAGGGTAAGGTGGAGGGGACAGTTCATTTCAAGGATGTTGCTGATATTCTGCTTCATAATCTGGGCAGTGGCCCTATGGGAGTTTGCTTCATTTTAACTCGCAATGAACGTGTGTATTCCCTCCTATATTACCAGCTATTCTGTACGACCAAATATTTCATCATTCTGAAACAGTGAGAATACTAAATTATAAGGTGATCATTTGGATGAGGGTCACATTTATTCTTTGCATTGTCACAGACGTGACAACCCCTAAACAGAACTTCCAGGCCTTGAGATTACATGTGTAATCTACACACAAGACCCTATCTGAGGCCTGTCAGTGTCCCACAGGTCTGTACTGAGGGGACACCCAGTACCAGGGGCAGACATTATGAGGACCTTGCCTCTGTCCCAGCAGCTCCTCCAGCCCTGCAGGCCTTGCTGCAGTGTGAATGTCCCTTCCAAGCCTCATGGGAAAGGTATTTGCTTATTTCCTGCTGTGGTCTTGAGGGCCAGAGGGAGGGCCCTGTGAGCACTCTGTCTATGGGCTGGCTGCCCAGGCTGCAAATGAAATGCGATGGCCTTGTGGAGGTAATGGGAAGTGAGATCTTGCATCGCTAATTAGGTCTCAGGTGGCCTCAAGGATGTGGAGGAGTTCAGGCCATGAGTGTGGCTGCAGTTGCTTTGGGAGTGGGTTCCAGATGAAGGGATGATGACGCTGGTGTGCTGCGTCCCAGCATTCACACATCTCTTGCCATGTGAAGCCTCACAGTGTCCAACATGGAAAAAAGCCCTTACCGGGTTCAGGGGCCGTGTCCTCAGACTGCCCAGACTCCAGGACTAGGAGAAATAAACCTCTGTCCTTTATAAATTACCAGGTCTGTTCTATTTTATTAAAGTAAACTGGAAGAGGCTCCTAAGCATAACTAGGGCTTTGTCCCCTTTGGCTCCCATCCTGCTCAGCTCCCTTTTGCTTCCCAATAAAAGCCACAAGGAGAAACAGTTCTGATGTTGTCCAAATTGACATGAGTCACAGAGGGCCCTGCTTTCTCAGGCAAAGCTGAAGGCCCTCCGACAACCACCCACAGCCCCAGAAAGAGGACCTGGGGTCTGAGGAAGGCCAATGGTGGAGACGCTGCGTTTGGGAGGACGGGGCCCAATACGAGGTGTTGAGTCCACCAGGCTTGGGGTGCCTGATACATTCGAAGCCCATCTGGTACCTTCGCTGCTATTGCTGCAACTGCCATGCGTTCCCCAAGGAGATGCACCTCACCAGACTGGGGAAGCTTTTGTTTGAGGGCCAGCGAGAGGGTGGTCCTACCTATTTCTTGTGGGGCAGCTCCTAGAATTTCTTCCTCAGCTGTTCCTGGCGAGTGGTACTCAACCCCTGCCCCCTGGCCCTTCCGCAAACGATGTTATCTGCCAGACTCTCTGTACACAAACATCCCCCCAGGCCTGGGTGCAGCTCAGTGGGAAAGTACTTGCTTAGGATGCCCTGAGCCTTGGGTTTCATCCTCTACAGAAGAAATTAAAAAGCAAACCTTTCTGCTTAACCTAACCAGAGGAAACCCTGTTGTGCACAGAGGGAATGTGACTTGGTCTCTTGGTGGAATACTATGCAGCCATTTAAGGTATATTTCTGAAAAACTCTATACCCAATATTAAGGGAAACATTCAAAGAGAAAGGACTGCTGTCTTCTGATAATGGAATATTAGATAATTTGAAATAAAGCTTTCTGTAGCAAATAACTAGAAAATCTGAACAAAATAGCTGGAAATTTAATTGACATTATTAGAGAACTGACAAAGTAGTGAGAAATTATCAGGAATTAGATGGATAAGGGCCAGGGATTTAGCTCAGTGGTTCCAGCGCCTGCCTTGCAAGTGCAAGGGCCAGGGTTCGATCCCTGGTAACCATATACAACAATGCCAGGTGTTGAGATTCACGCCCACCAGCAATCAGAACCACATACCACAGTGCCGGTGTGATGGCTCACACCTATAATCCCAGCACTCGGGAGGCAGAGGTAGGAGGTTTGCTGTGAATTCAAGGCTGAGCTCAGGGCCAGCCTGAGCTACAAAAGTGAGACTCTGTCTCAAAAAAAAAAAAAAAGAACTAGATAAGATGAAATTCTGGAGAGATGAACCTAATGTTTAGGACAACCTTCATCCTGGGAGTGTTAACTGGTCCAGAAGAGACAATAGAATATTAAGCAAGGCTTCAGACCACCTTGTTCTTTTTTAGTTTGAGAAACGTGGTCCAAATTGTTCTGCCCCAAGTTCCAACAGAACCAAACAGAAACCTTAAAGGAAGATAACATCATCTCAGCCACAAAACTATTTGTGCAATTTTTCAGCGATGTGGTCCAGTACACTGTGCATAGTACCCACCACAGGAGGAGGAAGGGTAGTGGGAGAAAGAGCAACAAAAGAAAGAGGTAAGACAAGAAGCCCCACAAAGAGTACAACTACAGGAGTTATGCATGTTTGCAGGGAGGAAGGCAAGGCAGAGTCTGTGCAGAAGACCAGCTGTTTTTGGTGCATGCCTGCAGTACATAACAGTTACCTTTATCATGAGGACAAAGGTTTGTGCATGTCCATAACACATCTTAATTCCTTTTTGTACCTCCCATCCTTCCAACTCTTCTCCTTTCCACTTGCAAAAGCTCTATTTCTATTTTTTCTTCATTTCTCTTTTAATATGTATGATATCATATCAAAAAGTAGAATAGTAGAATAAAAATAAAATTTTATAGCCAAAAAATACCATAACTGGAGATAAGTGTGGTAGTGGTTCATGTTCATAATTCTAGCTCTTGGGAGGTTGGGAGACTGAAGCAGGAGAATCACAAGTACCAGGCTACCCTGGGCTACATATTAGAAATTCTGCAAAGAAGAAAAAAGAGAGCCCATCCAAGAGCCAGAGGAGGAGATGGAGAAGGAGAAGATGAGGAGAAAAGAGGAGATGGAGAAAGGAGAGAGAAAGAGGAGAAAGAGACAAAGAGGGACAGAGAAAAGAAAGACAGTAACTGACATGGAGAACTCAATCTGCAGATGGAAAATAGCTGAGCCGACCTCATGTACATCTCTGTATTTTCTCATACCATATCACAAAAAGATGCAATATTTACCTATCTGTGCCTTATTTATTTCACTTATGAGGATAGCCTCAAGGTATCTCCATTTAAGTATAAGTGCTTCAAACTTATCATTTTTTATGGCAGAGTAATACTCCATTCTGTAGAAGAACCACAGCTTTTTTATCCAGTCTCCAGTTGATGGATATTTGGGTTGTTTCCAAGATGTAGTAATCACAAACTGAGCTGCTATAAACATGGGTGCACATATGTCACTGTGATATGCATCTTTTAATTCTTTTGTGTATATACCTAGCAGAGGGATGGCCAGGTCAAATGGACTAGCTTTTTGAAGAATCTCCAAACTGATCTCCACAGGGGTTGTACGAGTCTACAGTCCCACCAGCAGTGGAGAAGGGTTCCTTCTTCTCCACAGCCTCGCCAACATTTGTTGCTGGCTGATGGGAAAAAATGAGAATTAAGTTGTGTCTTATACTGGTACAAATCCTCATTGTGGAGTGCAATCATGATGTGTATATGTAATGTACCAAAAAATATTTCAATTATTAAAAAAAAAAAGAAAAAGAAAATAGCTGAGCCGAATGAACTGGAAGACAAATGAGCAATGAAGAACAGAAAAAAAAAAGGCTGGAAAGCACAGAAGCAATAGTAAAGACGAAGGCCCGGGTTCTGGGAGAACACTAGCATGTGTGAGCCCTGGATTCCATTTCCAGCTCCAGATGGAAAGCAAGGGAGGGGGCAGGGATGAGGATGGTGAGCTGCCTCCGTAGTGAAACAGAAATAAAAAACAGATATAAAAACTACACAATGGGGATCTGAGGGAAGAGAGTGGAGCAGAAGCAATATATTTAAAATAAAATGGCTGAGATTTTTTAAAAAATGTATTAAGGCATCAAAGTATCAATTTAGAAAGTCAAGTAATCTCCAGGGAACAGGACTGGGGTGAGGGTGCATTTACAAGGCCCCAGCCAGCCACCAGAACCTCTTCAATTCTGGGCCCTACAAAGCTCGCTATCTTACTCTAATTTTGGTCTTGTCAGTAGGGGAGAATAAAAGCCCAAACCCACATCCATCATAGTGAAATCACATTAAAAGGCAAAGAGAAAATCTTGAAAGCAGCTTGTGAAAAATAGACAAAAAACAAACAAGGAGACTGTCAGTCAACCTCATGGCACAAACAGTAAAACAGAAGAGGGGTCCATTCTCAACAAAACTTTTCAGACCAACAAAACCCTACAAAATTCTTCCTAGGCACACCTGCTGGAAAACTGGGTCTCAAGCTGCCAAAGATCAAAATTAAACCTATATCCTTCACCATGCACTAAACTAAAATCAAAATGGATCAAACAGCTAATGTTAAAACAGAAACACTAACCCTGCTGGAAGATAGATTAAGTAGAACTCTTGAAGACACTGGTGTAAGAAAAGACTTTATGAGCAAAACTTCAGTAGCATAGGAGCTAGTAGAAAGAATCAACATCTAGGATCTCAGCATCTTAAAAAGCCTCTGCACGGCAAGTGGAACCACCAACAGAGTGAAAAGACAACCCATAATGTGGGAAAAATTTTTAACCAACTGTTCTTCAGAAAAACACTCCTGTCTAGGATATATAAAGAACTTTTTAAAAAATCAGTTCCCCAAATTTAATGACCCAATTCAAAAATGGACATCTGAAATGAATAGACATTTCTCAGATGAAGAAATAGAAGCAGAAAATAAACGTATGAAAAAATGTTCAGCATCACTGGTCATTCAAGAGATACAGATAAAAACAACACAGATTTCATCTCATTCCAGAAAGAATGGCTGCTATCAACAAATCAACCAACAACAAATGCTGCTGGGGCTGTGGGGAGAAATGAACCCTGTACCACTGTTGGTGGGAACATTGACTGGTGCAACCACTGTGGAGATCAGTGTGAAGATTCCTTAGAAAACTAGAGATTCCTTTTGACCCAACTAGTCCCTTGCCGGATATGTCCCCAAGAGAATTAAAAACATCACACCACAGTGACATGTGTGCACCCATGTTTATAGTGGCACAATTATAATAGCTAAATCTTGGAAAAAGCCCCAAAATCCATCAGCTGGTGAATGGATAAAGAAAATGTGAGGTTTTTTTTAAAAAAATAAATGGACTACTATTCAGCCATAAAGATAAACTTGAGACTTTTATAGCTAAATGGATGCACAGTTAAACACAGGAGTTAGCTGGTTAGATGTAAGCAAGTTGGAAAAAGACATACCATGTGAGCACCAACCAAAGAAAGCTGGTAGAGCTGCAGGAACATGAAGAAAGAAGACTTTAGCAATATATAGCATTAGGCCTATGGAAGATATTTCCATAAGGTTTAATACATCAGAAAGATACAATTCCAGGGCTGGAGATGTAACTCAGTGGCACTGCACCTACCTGGCAAGCACAAAGTCCTGTGTTTTATCCCTGCTAAAAAAAAAAGAGAAAAATATACAATTCTAAAGGTGATATAACTTAAACATCAACTTCAAAATATTTGAGAAGAAAATGGACAAAACCAAAAGTAAAAATATACAAAATGTCAATATGGTGAGAGATTTTCACATAGCTCTCTCATTTATAGACACCAAAAACTATCTTTCTCCATGCCAAATTAGAATATAAAAATTTTGAAACATACAATTAATAAAATCAAAGAGACAATAATTAATATAATAACTATACCTGACAACTAATCCACATCCTTTTAATGCACACACGGAAAATTTATAAAAGTTGAGCACAAATTGGGTAACAAAGTTTCAGCATAGTTCAAAAAACTAAAACTACAGAGAAGAACACCACAAGAAGATAATTTTTTAAATCTCCACATGCTTCAAAGAGGCTTCTGGAGAGCCCAGTAGGCAAGAAAGAAAACCTTGGAAATTAGAAAATGTCCCAGACTGAGTGATAATGAGACCACCACATATCAAAATTTGAAGACTGAAGCCACAGCCATTCTTAGAGGATAATTTCAGCCATCACTACCTATGTTAAATAAAAAAAAAGTGAAAACTGATAACCATCCAGCTCAAGAAATGAGAAAGTGATGGCAGGTGCTAGGATATAAAAGAAAAATATCCCTGTGCTTTGTTTCTGTGGTCGCCCAAATTGAACTGGAAACACATTTACCTAGGGATGTTAATACTCATCTCGGAAAAACACTAATATAATCTTTTTTGTTTTTACAGTACAAAATGTGACAGTTAGTGTGGACCTGCTGTCCACCATCTTAATGGATGTTGCTTGCCATCCAATGCCAGGATTTTAAGTGGGCAGATGTCTTCCTGAGCTCTTTATTTTGACTTATCTGGACTAATGGGATTATATTTTTAAAAATTCATATCATGTGGGTTGTCTACAATTAAACTATATGTAAATGAATAAGGAGAGGGTTACATCTGTAATTTCGGCCACTCTGGAATCGAAGGTAGCAGAATCACAAGTTCGAGCCCAACCAATGCAACTTAGCAAGACACTGTCTCAATATAGGATGTAAAAGAGTGGAGGATGGAGTTGTAGTTCAGTACAGAGGCTCTGGGATTAATCCCCAGTATTGGAAAAAAGAGAGAGGAGGGAGAAGAGAGAAAAATAACTATAAAGAAAATAGAAAATGCTCTTTAGAAAAGAAGAAAATAGAAAATACAGTAGAAAATGCTCTTTAGCGGCTGAGCCAAGAGGATCACATGGATCCGGAAGTTCAGGGTCATCCTGGACAGCATAGATATTCTACTTCCAAAAAAATTTAAAAAGAAAAAAAAATGGATCTCTATATCATCATATCATATTTTTTAAAAAAGACTTAGAATAGACCAAAGACCTAAATGTAAGAGCTAAAACCATAAAGTTATTGGAGGAATAACACTTCGTGATCTTGTATGACACCTTAAATAAGCAAAAGAGGAAAACGATAGATAATTTGGACTTAGACTTTTGTACTCCAAAAGATATCATCAGAAAAATAAGGAAAAAAGCAATTCATAAAATGCGAGAAAGAATTACAAATCATGTATCAGTTAAATAACTCTATTCAGAATATATAAAAATACTCAAAGCAATAATAAAAGGGCAAAGGATTTAGTAGACATTCTCCAAAATGACAAAAGACAAAAATATGAAAAATGATCAACATCATTAGTTATTAAAGAAATTAAAATTAAAATCATAACAGGCTATTCTATGGCCACTACAATTAAAAAAGCTGATAATGACAAATGTTGTCAAAAGGTGAAAAAGCTAGGCATGGCGGTGTGTCCTATAGTCCCGGTACTCAGTAGGCCATCATGGAGAGCACTGGAGCTCAACTGAGCAGCACAGCAAGATCCTGCTCCACAACACAGAATAGTCGGGAAGCTCCTAGATAAGGGAATCACAGTTATCATATGATCCAGCAATTTCAAACCTAAATATTTACCCAAGTGAACTGAAAATGTATATCCATTAAAATTTCCACAAGAGGGCTGGGGATTTAGCTCAGTGGCTCTGGCACCTGTCTTGCAAGCACAAGGGCCCAGGTTTGATCCCTGGTAACCACATACAAAAACAGTGACTCACAGCCACCAGCAATCAGTGCCACATACCACAGTACCAGGCATGGTGCTTCATGCCTGTAGTCCCAGCACTTGGGAGGCAGAGGAAGGAGGATTGCTGAGTTTGAGGCTAAGTTCAGGCAGGACCAGCCTGAACTACAAAGCAAGACTCTGCCTCAAAAAATAAAACCAAAAAACAAACTTCTACAAGAATGTTTAGAGGGCCAGAGATGTAGCTCAATGGTGCCTCATATGCCTGACAAGTACAAGGTCTCAAATTCAATCCCTAGTAATGGAAAAAAAAATGTTTGAGGCCAGGTGTGATGGTATACACATGTAGTCCTAACACTCAGGAAGCTGAGGCAGGAGAATTGAAAATTTGAGGCCAGCTTGAGCCATATAGTGAGTGCAAGTCCAGCTGAGACTACATGCTATTTACCAAAAAACCCCCAGATTATTCTTAATAGCCAGACAGTAGAAACATAAATGTTCAATTGATTAATAAACAAACTTCAGCACAGCCACACAGTGGGATATGAAAGGGAGAGATGTACTGCTGAACAGACACAATGTGCTAAGTGAAAGAAGTCAGTTACCACAGACTATCTATTGTGTGATCCCTTTGATACGAAATGTCCATAATAGACAAATGCATACAGATAGAAGATGGGTAAGTACAGCTGACCCTGTCTATCTATATGTGTTATATTCCCAGATTTGATCACCATGAGTGAAAACAAAATTTAAAAGCCCATCTTTTCTGAACACATACATTTTTCTTGTCATCATTCTTTACCAACACAGTAAAATATCTATGTGACATGTGCACTGTGTCTGAACTAAGTAATGCAGAGGCAACTAAAAGTACATAGTGCCTGGGGCATATGAAAATACTATGCCATTTTAAATGAGGGATTTGAACATCCTCAGACTCCGGGACCCATGAGGCGTCCTGGACTAATCTGCCATGGACACTTTGGTTTGACTACAGTTGGTAGGGCTGGAGAGAGGAAGAGTGGAAGATGACTGCTACGACATGGGATTTCTTTTCTGGGATTACAGAAACATTCTGGGAGATGGTGGTGGTGGTTGCATGATTTTGGAGACATAAAAAAGCATTATTTTGTATATGTAAGCAAAAAGATGAGTACATATAATATAGCAATAAAAATAAAATGCCAAAATGTAGACAAACTATAGGAAAATGTAAGACAAAACTGCCACAAAAGAAAAAGAAGTTGTTAATTATCTCACTTCTATTAACAAAACTGAATATACAATACAAAACTTTCACACAAAAGAAATTCGAGATAGCTGGACTTGTACATTTTACTGAATGTTTAGGAGAGAAAATAGCTGAGACCATATTAGCTCTTCGGAGAATAGTGGAACACTGTCCTATCAGGTCAGTAGAAGCTGGATGCCAAACCTGATAAGACACGATGAGAAAGGAAAACGACAGCCAATCTCACTCTGTAACATGTACAAAAAAATCCTAAAGAAGACATTAGCAAACAGAATCTTCTAACATATACAATGATCAGATGCAAATCCAAAATTGGTTTAACATTAGAAAATTAATTAGTGAAATATTTATCACATGGAGGCTATGACTATAGCTCAATGATACAGCACTTGTCTAGCATAGCCAAGGTCCGAATTTCATCACCAGCACTGAAGAAAACAAGGAAGGAAGAAAGGGAGGAGGGGGGAAGCATAGAAGAAAAATCCTGACCTTTGTAATCAATGTAAAAAATGTAGAAACTACATTTGGTAAACTTTGACATCTGTGATTTTAGAATAGGAATAGAAGGGAAATTTGCTAATCTGATAACAAATACTTGTGAAAAAGTAAGACTAAATATCTTAATGAGGAGATGGTGAAAGGGTTCCCTCTGAGTTTGGAAGTAGGAAAAGATGCATATTTTCAATAATTCTTTTTTTTTTTTTTTTTTTGAGACAGGGTCTCGCTTTTGTGGTTCAGGCTGGCCCTGAGCTCAGCCTCAAACTCGCATCACAATCCTCCTGCCTCTGCCTCCCGAGTGCTGGGATTACAGGCGTGAGCCACCACGCCCGGCACTGTGGTATGTGGTACTGGTTGCTGCTGGGTGTGGATCTCCATACCCAGTATTGTTATGTGGTTACCGGGGAATCGAACCCGGGCCCTTGCGCTTGCAAGACAGGCGCTGGAACCACTGAGCTAACTCCCCGGCCCTCTTTTTTTTTTTTTTTTTTTTTAAGGTTTTTTAAGACAGGGTCTCACTTTGTAGTTCAGGCTGGCACTGAGCTCAGCCTCCAACTCACATCACAGCAATTCTCCTGCCTCTGCCTCCTGAGTGCTGGGGTTACAGGCATGAGCCACCACACCCGGCACTATATTTTCAATAATTCTATTGAACATAGATAATACTGCAAGCTCTAGCCAGTATAAAAAGGTAAAGAAAGACTTAAAACATAAGCATTGGAAAGAAAGAAATAAAATTATTATAATTTGTAATAGTTCTGTGCTTATGTAAATAAAAAGTCTAAAAGAATCTGTAACAAATTATTAGAATTCATAAATTCTGCAGTGATATTGGATAAAACTCAGCAAAACTGTATTTCTGTATGTCAACAATAAGTGGAAAATTAAGCCTTTTAAAAAAATATAACTTAGGGGGCCGGGGATTCAGCTCATTGGTTCCGGTGCCTTTCTTTCTTTTTTTTTTTTTTAGATTTTTTGAGATAGGGTCTCACTTTGTGGTTCAGGCTGGCCCTGAGCTCAGCCTCCAACTCACATCACAGCAATCCTCCTGCCTCTGCCTCCCGAATGCTGGGATTACAGGTGTGAGCCACCACACCTGGCTCTGTGGTGTGTGGTACTGGTTGCTGCTGCGTGTGAGTCTCCACGTCCAGTACTGTATGTGGTTACCGGGGATCGAATCCGGGCTCTTGTACTTGCAAGACAGGCGCCGGAACCACTGAGCTAACTCCCCGGCCCTCCGGTGCCTTTCTTGCAAGCGCAAGGGCCCAGGTTCATCCCCAGTAATCACATACAATACTGGTTATGGAGACTCACTCCCAGCAGCCACCAGTACCACATACCACAGTGCCAGGTGTGGTGGCTCACGCCTGTAATCCCAGCACTCAGGAGACAGAGGCAGGAGGATTGCTGTGATGTGAGTTTGAGGCTGAGCTCAGGGCCAGCCTGAACTACAAAGCGAGACCCTGTCTCAAAAAATAAAATAAAATACAACTTACACCTGAATAAAAATGAAAGAATAAATCTAACTCTTAAATGAGCAAAATTTCTCAAAATAAAATTACCCAAAAAATCTTGCAAGAAAATATTTATGCTTATCTGGCTGGTGAAATGCCATGATCAGGAAAATAAAGATTCAGAACCGGGGATTTAGCTCAGTGGTTCTGGTGCTTGTCTGCAAGCTCAAGGGCCTGGGTTCGACCCCGTTTACCCCATACAACAATGCTGGATATGGAGACTCATGCCCACCAGCAATCAGTACTACATACCGCTGTGCCAGGCATGGTGGCTCACACCTGTAATCCCAGCACTCAGGAGTCAGAGACAAGAGGATTGCTGGGAGTTTGAGGCTCATCTGGGCTACATAGTTAGCTCAGGTCCATCCTGAACTACATGCGAGACCCTGTCTAAAAAAAAAAAAAAATCAAGCAGATGAAAATATATGTTCAGAAATTGAAAGACATAGTCCTGTCATGTATTCTCTCCAAAGTAATCTATATATTTATTGTAATTCTAATAAAGATTGCAGTGGATGCCATTATGCGTTTCATAAGCTGATGTTTTAGTTTCGCAGATGCTGAGCACACACTAGGCAAACACACTACCCTGATCTGCACTCAGAATCATAATCTTAAACTTTATAAGGAAATTAAAACAAGAAACAAGACACTGTTGAAGAAACACCCTGATATGGTGGTGCATGACTATACTCCACCATGTAGGGGGCTGAGGCAGGAGGAACTCAAGTTTGAGGTCCTGGTTGTCTGGTATTTCTCATTCCTCAGGTTGAGATCAGGTCTGAGCTATTCTATCAAAAATCTGCTTGAGTTCTCACTAGAAGAACTGAAGATAACACTCTCTGATTGGCCCCAATTAAGGGCTTTTGAACTGTTCTGTGCATGTACCCAGGAACTCTGTGATTGACAGGTCACACCCACTTTCCCAGCCAGTATATCACACTCTAATCTCTTGCCTTGTTAACATCAGTAAGAAGCTGCCCAGTGTTTGCTTCAGGGGCACATATACTAAAACTGGAATACTAAAGAGATTAGGCTAGGCCCCCTGCACAGATGACATGCAACTTTTTGAAGTGGTCCATATTTTTCAAAATAAAAGCCAAAGAATAAAAAACAGGGAGTGGATATTTTGCAAATGGGAAGGAGATTTTGAGATGGAAGAAGGAAGGAGAGAGGTGGAAGAGAAGTAAAAATAGATGCATTAGATAGGTGTATCAATTCCCCATGGTGAATATAATTATCATGTACTGCAAAAAAGTGTATACTTAGAATTTTTTAAAGCTGCCTAGCTTCAGCTGAAAGGAAGTAGGGTAAATGAAAGGCAAGGCAAGTAGGAAAATGAAAGGCAAGAAAAGCAAATCTGACATTTACCAACAATTGCTGAATCAAGGAAAAGCCTCCATAGATATTCTTTATATTTTTATTTCAACTTTTCTACATGTTAGAAGATTTTCATAACAAAAAGCTAACAGAATTCTTTAAACGTTAATAATAATCTATGCGGGAAGATGGTCATGAAAGCAGATGGTATAATGTGCCACATGGATGGAGTCCCAACCAACTTTCTTCCTAAAATGCTAGAACAGGACCTGTTGCCCATGAGAGTCTGTGAAGTCCAAGTTCTCCTACAGAACTGTTTCCCTGAGGAATCAGTGCACCTCTCAAGTGATCTTTCCCTGAGGAATCAGTGCACCTCTCAAGTGATCATAGAACGAAAGCTACCCTTCCAAATCTGTTGGTCAGTGTTGATAAAGAACTCTGAATCCACTCTGACCTAGTGTTATGGGCTGAGTCCTATCCCCCTAAAATTGATGGATTGGAATCCTAACCCCAAATGCCCCAAGATGTGACTGTAATTGGAGACAGGGCCACAGAAAGGTGAATTAAATGACTGTTGTTCAGTCAGTTCCTAATCCTATACAATTTTGGATTAGTCAGCTTTCCATTACCGTGACAAAATATCTGAGATAATGAGCTTATTATAAAGTGGAAAGGTTTACTTTGGCTCATAGCTTGGGAGGTTTCAGTCCATGACCAATTGTGTGGTGGAGTAAAGCTACTGGCCTCATGGCCAGGGAAAGAAAGAAAGAGGAACAACCCAGGTTCCCTAATCCCCTACATGGGCACCCCAATACCACCAAACCTCCCACCATGCCCGTTTTTCAAGGTCCTACTGCATTCCAGCCATGCAGAGCTGAGGCTAAAGCACATAGCCTTGTGGGGATATCTGAAATCCACAATCTAGCAACTGGTGTCCTTTGAGTCAAGGGGACTGGAACTCACACAGAGACACCGAGGGTGTGCAAGTGATACAGAGCACCATCTGCTAGCCAGGGGGAGGCCGCCTGAGAAACCAGCCCATCACTCCCTCCTGGAGCTTCTGGCCTCCAGAAAATACATTCTGTCAGTGGAGCTGCCCAGGCTGCACTGTGCTATTTCACCCCAGCAAATAAAACACCTCAACAAAGTTCTCAAGGTCAGGCCACTCTGAGCCAGAGACAGGAGGGGCAGGACCCAAAGTCACCTGCAGGCACGGTCCCCACCATCAGCACCACAACTCCATCACAGGCTCAGTGCTGATTCCCAGGAAGGATAAAAAGAACCAAAGATGTACATCTTGCTCTCCGAGTGTTCACAGCCTTATTTAGAAGGGCGTTTAGTGAAATAAGTGTTATCTCCCAAACAAAAGGAAATCAAAGGACTGTTCCTCAATAAAAAATAAAAACACTTTTGCAATGTAGGGGCTGATACACACACACACACACACACACACACACACACACACACACACACCAGCAGAACTGGTAATTGAACCCAGGACTTTTGGACTGAGCTATGTCCCTAGCCCTTTTTATCTTGAGACAGAGTCTCTTTAAATTGTGAAATTACCCAGGCCTGGCAGAAAAATTCAGCCCTCCTGCCTCAGCCTCCCAGGTGCTGAGATTACAGGCTTATAGCACCACACCTGGCATAATGGTTTAATTTTGGAAAAAAGTTAACTAGGAAACTTTAACCAGAGGGAGGAATTGTGATTGTGTGTGCAAGGAGTACTCTGTACCCTTGAAGGATGATTTAGCTCTACAAATGCAAATTTTTAGTGTGCAAAACTTTTTGATTTAGGAGTTCTATTTCTGGGGGGTTTGGGGGGTGGTATTTTTTGTTTTTTTTGAGACAGGATCTCGCCTTATAGTTCAGACTGGTCCTGAACCCACTATGTAGCCCAGGCTGGCCTTGAACTTGCAGCAATCCTCCTGCCTCTGCCTCCTGAGTGCTGGGATTACCAGTGTGAGCCACCATGCCCAGCACTGTGATATGTGGTACCAGAGATTGAACTCCAGACCTTGTGCTTGCCAGGCACACACTGGAACCACTGAGCTAAATCTCTGGCCAGGAGTTCTATTTCTATGGCCATCCTTTAAAACTATCATTGAACAGGACTACAAAGACACATTTACAGGAATATAATTAAAGCCATGATTAGGGCTCAGCAGGGTGGCACATACCTGTCATCCCCACTACACAGGAGGCTGAGGCAGGAGACTCATGAGTCTGAAACTAGCTCAGGAAATTTAGCAAGAACCTGGAGAGAGGGAGGCAGAGACACAGACAGAGGGAAATCAGGAAGTCTAAATTATGATATGCTTACACTATGTGGCTGTTGGGATTTACATTTTTCAAAGTAAGGAGGATTTGAACTCAAGGCATTTGCACTGAGGTATTTCCCTGTAACCCCCATCTTTAACTTTTATTTGAAGATGGGGGTCTCACTAAGTTGCTAGCCTGCCTTCCCTGGGCTTGAACTTGCAGTCCTCTTGCCTCAGCCTCTCAGAGTGGTGGAGTTACAGGTGTGCACACCTGAAGTATTCAGCAATACAGGGACAATGCTTATGAGATGTTAAGACATGAAAGCCATTTGCAAAAGTACTGTGTATACAAAGGAATTAAAAGATTCATATCACAGCTACATATGTGCACCCATGTTTATAGCAGCTCAGCTGCAATTGCTAAATCTTGGAAACAACCCAAATGTCCATCAACTGGAGACTGGATAAGGAAGATGTGGTTCTTTTATAGAATGCAGTATTACTCTGCCATTAAAAATGATAAGACTGAGTCATTCATACTCAAATGGATGTACCTTGAGAGCATCCTCATAAGTGAAATAAACAGGTCACAGATGTGTAAATATATCTTTTCTCTGGTATGAGAAAATGAAGTTGTAAATGAGTTGTAGTATGTATAGTTGATATTGTGAAATAGAAAATATTTAAAAGGGAGGAGCATGTAGAGGTAAATAATGAGGGGAAAAAGAATGTGAGAATAATAAAGAAAAAAGAAAACAAAGATTATGTACATAGGGGGTGGGGAGGTGCAGGGTGGGGGGGAAGGGAGAATCAAGTCATGTCATATTCTGGTACAAACTCTCAATGTTGAATGCAATAATGATGTGTATTCATAATATACCAATAAAGATTTTTAAAAACTAAAAAAGAAGTACTATATATATATAATATAGACCCACTTTTATGCCCATACATGAATAAAAGAAAAATATAAAATTGTTTCCAAGAATGCTGTACAAGTTATTCCTTTTTCTTTCTTTCTTTCTTTCTTTCTTTCTTTCTTTCTTTCTTTCTTTCTTTCTTTCTTTCTCCTTCCTTCCTCCCTTTATTCCTTCCTTCCTTTCTTTTTCTTTTTTGAGGTACTGGGGATTGAACTCAGGACTTAGCACTTGCCCGGCAGGTGCGGCGCCACTGAGCTGCATCCCCAGCCCCATAACAGTTTTCTATTCCTGACTAACAAATACCCATAATCTTAGAAGACTTCCTCCCTGCATGCAAATATGTAATTTCCCAATTTAAGTAGCTGGTCAGAAGTCCCAGCTTGGGTGATTTGTGTTCTCTGCCCAGGACCTTGTAAGGCTAAAATCAAGAGGATGGCTGAATCATGAGCAGCTGTAGTCCCAGCACCCAGGAGGCTGAGACAAGAGGAGCTCAAGCCTGGGCAACGAGCCTTGTGAGTGAGACCAGAGCGAGGAGGGAGGGCTCTTCATTTTTTCCTTCTGGTGGGATTTTAGTGAATGGAGACTGGAGGCCTGGAGACCAATTTTCTTAGTCTTAGTTAAAGCAGCTCCTACACATTTCACAGCAGAGTACAGAAGCAGCTGAATCTCCAACCTGCCATGCTCTGAGTCTTGGACCATATTGTTTAGGGGAAAATGATGATGAGGAGGAATAAAATCTGCCTGTTTTCCACAGACACAGTTTCTCCTTGAATAGCTTTGACCTGCTGTTGCTTGGGTCCTTGGTGCAGAGCGGGGCTCAGGCACGGTGGCACCATGCAAGCCATGTACAGAAGGGCCGCAAGGGGTCTCCCCATCTCCCACGAGGGTTACCTGTATACGGCAGGGAACCAAGGCTTTCTAGCTTTGTTGCCTTATCATAATTCCTAATAATTCACACCATTTCCAGGTGTGAGCTTATTTTAGAAGATAAGTCCTTAAATACGTGTCCTGCAGCTATAGTGAGCAATAATTAAAGTGAAACTCTGGCTTTGGGGAGCTGACCCTGACCCATAACACCCATCTGAGTGTCGTTACCTTGGGAAGCACAGAACAAAGCCAGCTCACATTCTGATTGCTTCCCCAGTTGCTCCACTCACCGTCTACTTTCCTCTTATTGGTCAAATTCGCTCATGTGGTTAGCCCACTCTGTGAGGGAGCCGGGGAAGTGTGGCATTTTTGTGTGTTTTGGGTTTTTAGCTGGGAAGGTATTGCTGATGCTCCTATGAGATCAGACTTTTATTAACAAGGTGAAAGGAAATAAAAAAGATTGTAGGTGGGCAATGAGGTAGAGGAATGTATCCACTAAGAACTGTTAGAAAGGCTGATATCCCAAATATCCAGAAACATTGCTACCTAATTGGTCTGATTAATCTCAGATAATTGTCTCTGCTGCCACTCATGGTCAGGAATGGACTACCTCTGCCCAGCCTGTTTCTTCTTTTCAGTGTCAGAATTCTCTATTGGTAGAAGCAAGTTTGTAAGTCTTCAAGGGAGACTGGGAAATGTAGTTTAAAACTTTTTAACCTAGAGAAAGTGAGATCCACCATTGTGATAATCCAGCATACTTCACTGAGGTTTATTTCCCCCGATATTTTCAAGTTTTTGAAACCAAGGTGAAATTGACTATCAGTGATGTCACTTAGTTGTTTGGCAGTTTTGTACTCAGTGTTGGCAGCACATGTATGGATTCTCCCTGTAAAACTATGAGATCACCTCCATCAGTAGGATACAGAAAGGACGAAACACTTTGGAAAAATTTTAGAACCAAAATCAGAGCACTCTGTCCATAGTATATATCCAGTGCTCTTGGTGGCCTAAAGCACAGCCCTAGTATGAAGCTAGCAACACAGACCTGTCTGCATAAACAAGGTCCCAAGCTTGATCCCTAGTACCACATATCACAGTGCCAGGTGTGGTGGCTCATGCCTATAATCCCAGCACTCAGGAGGCAGAGGCAGGAGGACTGCTGCAAGTTCAAGGCCAGCCTGGGCTACATAGTGAGTTCAAACCAGCTTGAACTACAGAGCAGGACCCTATCTCAAATAACTAAAAAAAAAAAAAAAAAAAAAAAAAAAAAAAAAAAAAA